>MU733294.1:22943-131390 GCA_026770625.1 Nicotiana glauca
CCGATCACCTCAAATACTGATATTGAAACATAGAGAAGCATATTGTGGGGGAAACGGGGCGGTAACTCATAAGACGACGGGTCGGGTCGTCACATCCTCCCCAACTTAGACAAACGCTCGTCCTCAAGCGTACCCAGAGTTGTTCTAGAAGTCCACCAATAGCTGAATAACTTTACCATGCATATACCCGGGGATGACCCCACGTCACCCTATCTAGCATAGGCCCGATAACACAACATAGCTGAATTTTCGCAATCCACCTAGTCCATAAACCATAGAACCACACTCCACTTTCCAAAATCTTACACAAGATCAGAACCTCAGATCTATACTCAGAATAAGTTTGAACCAGCTGCAATAGCCCATGCCTGTAACCCAAGGTGCAATTATATGATATACCAATATCTCAAACACATGCAGGGATAACTTCTATTCACAACAGCTGCCCACGACAACCAAATATCGATAGAAAATCTCTTGTTAGATAAAGTTCATTCCAACTCTTTCATATACTACCGATGATAAACGAAACACACAATAAACCATAACCATTTCTCAGATCAACTATTCATGAGGCCATTTCTCCTTTGGCAATTACCATAGCTGAACCTCGATATTCACCCATCATACATGCTAAAGTCGAATCTGTTTATATTCATTAATGATCCCCACGATCTCCTTTGGACAAACACACCATCCTGGTGACATGACACAATCAATACGACCTAAGCCACAACTTGCATAATACGCGCACCAATAAGAAATGATCTAAACATACTCAAATCATTAAAATGACCCAACTGAGAGAGTTGCACCTCAAACTCGCCAGTACTGCCACAACACAAGGCTGAGACCCTGTCCCACATCATAGAAATAAGACACACAAATTTGGCCTGCAAGGTCATGTTTCCACACAGCTTTGCTGCAATGCGCGATCCTATCCAAATACTACTCCACATGAAACACCTCTGAACTGACATCCATCACGAAGGCCCAAATAAGAAGGCAGTCCTTCCCAGCTGTCCGCTGGTTCTTTGAAATATAATCCACTCTACTAGAACATAATCTAACGCACTTCATCACTTAACCTGTGGCATTTCCGGCGTAGCGCCGAGTGCAATAGTTCAAAATCACCCAACACTAAGACAGCCAGTGAATTCCAACATCACATCCAATATATAACATACCAGCGGATAAAGATCAACCATCACAACATAGCCTGTACATGAGAACTCCGGTCTCCAACTCCATATAACACACGAATCATCATACCCGATCCCAGTTTCCACCGTGCGAATACATGCACACATTTGATACCCAATCATTCCACGACAGATACTCAATATTTACCTGCGCTACCAAGCAAACCCGAATACCACTAGTGGACCCAACAAAAACATGCCGCAATACTACTAAAATATAATCAGTTTAATCACATTACCTTTTTCTGAGACACATACTCTCGTCAAAATCACTTCCACTTAGCAATACCATCTTCCCTAATCATCTGAAGCTCTCTTATCTAATCGCTTAGAAGGAATCACTACCCATCCTATGCTCTGAATGACATACACAGGTCTTGTTCAAATTCTTATAATACTGACATGACGGATGAGATTTGTATACATTCATAACCACTGTCGAAACAACAATTCATTAGTTCTATACTCTTGGCAAGAACTATCACCTCATTCTGAACCAAACAATGGTCTTAGCTCTTTACTTTACTTCATATATTCAGATTGCACTGATCTCGAATTCAATGATCTCGTCTCACCCAGTATGAGCTGCTCAGGCAATAACCCACTCCAGACATAATTAAAAGTCACATATGATGCCCAAATGTGCCAATAGGCTACCGATTCGAACACGGTACTAAAGAAAACGAGCTCTGGAAGGAATAACCAAATCCCACGCACTGATACGGACTTTCCTTAGAAAAAAGGAAGCAAGGCATACAAAGATAGCATATAGAAAACTATACTCAACATCACACTGTTGCGGCACGCAATCCGATCCAGATAACATACCAATGGCAGCGTGCCACCCGATCCACACATAGATCTCACATAAGGAGATATACATCGAGCCAAATTTGCTCATTACAATAAGATACCGAATATCGGTCATAAGCATGCTCAGTGCATAATAACATCTCTGGGGGATATTTAGCGCTATAAGCTACAAAACTCAATCACAACTGAGGTGCGATATACACTCTGAATTTTAAGAGCCAGTTGCTTAAGTAACATCATTCCTACGCGGATTCTCAACATATAAGCAATTTCTCGAGCCTTTTCACAATTCACACGGCGTAATGTATCACTACCTGAAACGTCTAACAATGAAACATCAATCTGACTACTCCTACATGAGGACCGCATCACAAAATGCACACATCTGGCCTGATATAGAGCCATTATTCACATTAAACCCATTCACCGACTTCCAGCTGATTCTGATTACACTGAACTAGTTTGATAACCTTTCATAGGTCGATAGTAACTCCCCTTTTCTCATAACACATAATAACAACCATCATACTTGGTTTACATCATTAATCAATCAAGTGATCATATGCCACACTTATATAATATTCCCGTGGGACACACTCCGATAACCTACCACAACAATATCTGGAGCGTACCTCCAAACCACCGGTTGCACTAACGCTGTAAAGCGATCAAGAATCATTAACCAGGACGCAACACCGCTCTCCGATGAAGCTGAAGACAATACCAATTTATCTTAACCATCAAAATTTCTTTCCTGCTTATCCGAGCTCATGACATCTTGTCAAAATTGCCTCCACTCGTGTCATTCTCGGCCTAATTTCCACAACCAGAAGTGATTCGCTAGCATGCCTCAAATTGGAATCGACATAGCATATAACCGTACAATAAACTTAATCAATATCAAACTCCCCAACTTGGCTCAAAGCCATAGATCAAAACGCACTCAATAAATCATAACACATATACTCTATTGTTGCCTTAATACCATAGTAAGATTGGACTTGCTCCTTCATAAGCTTGTGGAAACACAAATCGTCTGGAATTTTAATTCTTCTGCAATTCTTGCATTCACTCACATAGAAGTTAAGCCCACTCTCTAGGTGGCCCAATTTAGATTTCAACGCATATTCTTCACTTGTAAATGAGATCTTCTAATAGACAACATAAAGGTCACACCACCATAGAATACTCCGTAGGAGATAACCCACCTGCTTTGCCTCCAATTAACATTTTGTATGCCTTCTACTGTCATACACATTACACAGTCACTTAATCTTCCTGAGTCAAAACTCATACCGTAACATGAAATTTACTTCACTCCAAATAGGAGACATGACAGATTCTTCACGCGCCCATAACTCGGGGCTACACATCTAATCACAATGAAAATCAAACACCTAATAGTTCATCTATCATCCTGCAGCCCTTCTTTGTCACTTCCAAGTCATATAGATATATCTCGCAGTACTAACATACTCATAATATAGCTATCCAACCATCATTCCCACTAATAGGGACAATACTGAATATATAAGTTCAAAACACTTGCTTACACAATCAGCACCTTGGTGCTCAAGCATAAGCAAAGATCCGGCCTCAAGTCCTCCAGACTGGCCCAACATCAAACTCACAGAGATTACATCTTGCCCCTTGATCAGGGAATCACAAGCCATCAAGGCACATATGACGTTGAGCGCTCACGTGCGCATATAGACGTGTGGAAGGAATTTCAAGAGTTATATCTCAAGCTGAATCAAGTACGCACGATAAGAATTCCAATAAAGTGAAGTTTTCCTAAAGGTTCTGCAGCCTCTCGAGGATAAATACAGACGTCTCCGTACCGATCCGCGAGACACTACTAAACCTGCTCATGACTCGTGAGACTTATTAACCTAGGCTCTGATACCTACTTATCACGACCCAATTTCCAAACCCGGTCGTGATGGCGCCTCTCGTGAAGACAAGGCCAGCCAACTAACCCCAATTCGTCTCTTTGACAATTATTAAACATACATGAATGGATAAATACAACTTAACAATAATAATATCCGATATTTACAACCCAACACAATCCGACTGGGGTGTTACAAGTCACGAGCATCTAAAGACGACTGAACACCACTACAGGGCCCATAATATATACAAAATAAAATCTGGAGTTCAAAAGATGAAGTTCGGTGCCACGAACACTGGTGGTCACCTTGCCCACTACAATAGTAATACCTTCAATCAACTATTAACCCGCTTCCGGGTGAACAATACCTGCAACTGCACGCGAGGTGCAGGGAGTAAAGTGAGTACTCCAACTCAGTGAGTAATAAAAGAAAATAACAACTGAGCAGCAAGAAATCACGTAAAGCAACCAACATGCTGTATAGAAGCCGGGTACAATTTCTGAGAAAATAGTAAAATCTATGAAATCTTTAGAAATACGTTGGCTCAGTTCAATTCTCTTTTAAAAATGGTCTTTTCAAAAATTTCGAAAATGATTTTAAAACAGTTAGTGCTCATAAGCATAGAAAATCCACCCCTCCGGCATAAGTACCACTGTATAACAGGTAAAAGACAAGTAAATATGCAAGATAAGCACATAAAATTTCGCCCCTCGAGCTCAGTATCAGTCACACAATACAACATTAGCCCTTCGGGCTCACTCCCAACTCACATCAGCCCTTCGGGCTCTCTCCCAACTCACATGGTACAACATCAGCCTCTCGGGCTCGCTACCAACTCACAAAAACACAACATCAGCCCCTCGAGCTCACTCCCAACTCACCTGGGTACCCTGCACTCACTGTGGGTGTGCAGACTCTGGAGAGGCCCCTTACGGCCCAAGCGTTATATAATCATAAGGCCTTAAAGCCTGTCACATCAACATAAGGCCTTAAAGCCTTCTCACATCACGCTCGAGGCCTGAAAGCCTCCTCACATAACACTCGAGGCCTGGAAGCCTCCTCCCATCACTCAACATATCCTCACAAATGGCCCTCGGCCTCAATCAGTCCAGAAATAATCATAAGGCCCTTGGGCATCAGTAAAACAATGGAGCCCAGCTCAAACAACATTAGAAATATCATTTAAATCTCAAGTTGAGTATAAATGTAGCTGAGTTAATGAAACACTGTAATTCAATTGGACTGAGTTCAAATAATATTTCAAATAGTGAGAAAAGAGTGATAAAAAGAAAAGATATCTAGTAAGGATTCAAGTAATCGACATTAAGCCCAAATAAGGCAATCAGCCCAGACAATAATAATATCAAATAAGTTTCAGTCAAATACGCGGTAAAATCAACAATCGGGACGGACCAAGTCACAATCCCCAATGGTGGTCTACCCCACGCTTGCTATCCGGCGTGCAAGTCACCTGAATATAGCACTACGGTGTGCAAATCCGGGGTTTCAAACCCTCAGGATATCATTTACATATATTACTCACCTCGAGCCGGCCAAAATCCTAGCTCGTTATGCCCTTGCCTCGCAAATCGACCTCCTCGCGCGTCGAATCTGCTCAAAACCACAACGAATACATTACAATAGGCTAAAGGGACATAACCCAATCGAAAAGACTCAAAAAATATCAAAATTCATGAAATTTGCAAAATCCGAGCCCGGGCCCACGTTTCGAAAAATTATAAAATTAACATCATCGGCTTCCTAATCTCGCCATGAGTCTAACCATGTAAAAATCATTCAATTCCCATATTATGTCGACCCTCAAATCCTTGATTCTATCCAAGAGGGTTTTCTACCTTTTCCCAACAAAATTCTACTCGTAATTGATTCAAGTTATACAACCAAAATTTAGTCAAGAACACTTATGCCGTTGTTCTCTATGAAAATCGGACCAAAAATCGCCTTAACCGAGCTCCAAATCGTCAAAAATGGGAAATGGAACGAAGTCCCATTTCGAGAACTTAACCTTTCTGCCCAGGCCATTTTCGCTTCTGCGATAAAAACGTCGCTTCTGCGACTAAAAATTCCGCTTCTGCGATAGCTTAGGAGCGGTTCCCAAATCTGCTTCTGCAGAACCAACGCACAAGCCACAACACCGCTTATGCGGTCCATTTTTCGCACAAGCGAGACCGCTTCTGCTGTTCGGACCTCCGCTTCTGCGGAACTTTTCGCACCTGCGACTTCTCCTTCAATTCTGCGGAACCACATACGCGCTCAAATTTCTGCAGAAGCGAAAATACCAGATACCAGCAGCTCAAAATTTTCAAAAATGACTCGTTGGGCATCCGAAACACACCCGAGGCCCCCGGGACCTCAACCAAAAATGCCAACACCTCCTAAAACATCATACAAACTTGTTCCAATCATAAAAAACACATCCAACAACACTAAAACCATCAAATTTCCTCAAATCAAAGCCTAAGTTCAACCAAAACTTCCGAAACTCGCATTCGATCAAAAACCCGACCAAACACGTCCGAATGACCTAAAATTTTGCACACATATCGAAAATCACCTAACGAAGCTACAAAAACTCTCGAAATTCCATTACGACCCTCGGATCAAAATCTCACCTATCAACTGGAATTCGCCAAAATTCAAACTTTGCCAATTCAAGCCTAACTCTACACCGGACCTCCAAATTCAATTCCAATTGTGCTCTTAAGTCACAAATCATCCTTCGAAGCTAACCAAATCACCGGAATTCACATCCGAGCCCCCTAACTAAATAGTCAACTTCCGATTGACTTTTTCAAAACAAGCTTCTCTTTAAGAGGCTAAGTGTCTCGTTTCCATCTAAAACCAATCCAATTCTACCCGATCACCTCAAATACTGATATTGAAACATAGAGAAGCATATTGTTGGGGAAATGGGGCGGTAACTCATAAGACGGCGGGTCCGGTCGTCACACCTTTTAAACACTATGTATATTAAGTAAATACCTTAATAACTAGAACTTTGTTACTTTTATCTAATTTAATAGTTTTTGCATATTTTAATTGTAACGACCTGACCGGTCATTTTGAGCTTTAGCATGTTGTTCGGCAATTTGAGGTTATGAGCAGATTCACTTAAGGTATTATGACTTGTGCACATGGTCGAAATTGAATTCCTGAAAGTTCGGAGTTGATTTGGAAAGAGGATTCTCATTTCGAAAGCTTTAAGTTTGAAGAATTTACTAAGATTGAATTTTTGAGTAAACAATCTCGGAATCAGGATTTAAAGGTTCCAGCAGGTTCGTTTGATGATTTTGGATTTGGGCGTATGCCCGGCCCGGGTTTTGGATGACCCGGGAACGTTTCGGCACCTATTGTAGAAGTTAGCATTTTGGAATAATTTCATAATTTGGGTTTAAGTGCATTTCAATGTTATCCATGTCCGTTTGGGATTCCGAGAGAGTATGATGTATGGGTATATGTTAACATAAAATTAATTTTGGAATTTTTACCTTCTATAGCAAAGGTTAACACCTTTTTTACTTTAAATAAATATCATTTTAAAAAATTATATTCTATAGATATCTTTTAATATTTATAGCAAAATATCTAATTTTGGTTACCTCTTACCCCTAAGCCACTAAATACGCTATTCAGTTATATTATTTTCTTTCTCTCTCTATTTTGATACATGCCATTCTCTTCCCATATTTCCTGAAAACACAACTGAGGGCTCCGTCAGAATCAACTTGATTTTCTGTTACGAAGGGCTCCCTTGTTCGGTTTCGTAAAAATTTCTCTTATGGAGGGCACTGACGGAGGGCACTTCATTCATGAAAATTTTTTGTGGGGCTGTTACAAAGGGCTTCTTCTTATTGATTTTTTGTTACGAAGGGCTCCCAATTGGATTTCGTAAAATATGAAGGGCACTTGATTGAATATGAAGGGCCGTTTTGGTGAGATTCAGGATTTTTCTCGACGGCGTATTCGCCGAAAATTAAGATTTATTCTTGAACAAAGACGACGAAGTTTGGAGCTGAACAACTTGATTTTCTGTTAATATATATCAATATATTTTTGACGTATCACGCTGTATTTTCATGTATTTCATTGTATTCATTGTCTTTTTTGTCCATTGTAATTCAATGTATCTCGCTGTATTCTATGTATTTCATTGTATTCATTGTCTTTTTTTCCCTATTGTATTTCAATATATCCCGCTGTATTCTATGTATTTCGTTGTATTCACTGTCTCGCTATATACCATGAATGTATTTATATTTTTTAATTAATATAATTTATATATTCAGATGTATTATATAATTTCTCTGAAGATTGCTATGTTTTTGGGGTATTTTTCGGTTGAGAATCTTTTTTATACAGGAAACTACAAAATTTGTGTGTTATAATTGAGTTTGTTGAGTTATATTAGGATTCTATTATGTTAATTGCTTCACTTTCCATTTAAAAACAGTGTAATACCCTGTTTTACGCCGTGAATACAGTCGAATACAATAATCTGTCCAGCTGTAATCTCATGTTTCACGCCATGAATATAGTCGAATACACTCGAATACAACAACTGATTAGCTGGACTTCCCTGATTCACGCCTATTTTTGCTACTGTATTCATTAATACAATAACTTAAATACATCTAATACATCTTATAACAACAGAAAATGTATCAACAATCCATAATATAGCAAATGATATCTATAGATAATTAATTACCACTAAAAGATAGTGCTTTATGAAAATTTTCCATTAATTTTCACAAAACAAGGAAATCAAAGCGGCAAAGTCCATTAAGAATAAGTAAGAACTTGCTGTAACTAAAGTCGTTAATATCAATCCGCACCTCTTCAATATTCAAGGATACTTAGGTTCTTAGACTCTAGAACCTTGCATCGTGTCTCGTCAAACAATACAATGTTAACTGCAAATAACATGCACCACGGCATCTCCCCTTAAAAAAGGTGTTGATACCCAATTTTTTCTTATCTATTTTTATACTCAAAATATTCTCAAAATAGCATGTACATGCATATATAAGTATGCCCAAGAATTTTTGACATTTTTCTAATTTTTAAAGTTTTTAAAAAATTATTTTTTGTACAAAATCCAATAATTATTCCCAAAACTATCATTTTGGTGAGTAATTTATTTCCATCCTCATGTTTACATCACAATATAATTAAGGTAGTTTTTGCATATTTTTACAAAATTTATTTGGTACTTTTAAAGCTAAATTGCTATCTATATATTATTAAAAGGAGAGGAAAAAGCCCTCTCTTTAAGCCAAGTGGCAACTTCAGAAAAAGCCATGTGGCATAGTTAGTTATTAAATTAGTTATTTAGTTAATAATTAGTTATTAGTTATTCTTTTTGAATTTAAATATATCTAAAAAGCAAAAAAATAAATAAAAAATAAATAAAAAACTACCATATATATGAATTTATATATATATATTAATTGGTTACCTTAATTACATTAATAAATATAGATATCTTATAATTAATTAACTATAATCTATATATTATTAAAAGGAGAGGAAAAAACCCTCTCCTTAAGCCAAGTGGCAACTTCAGAAAAAGCCATGTGGCATAATTAGTTATTAAATTAGTTATTTAGTTAATAATTAGTTATTAATTATTCTTTTTGAATTTAAATATATCTAAAAAGCAAAAAAAAATAAAAAATAAATTAAAAACTACCATATATATATATATATTAATTGGTTACTTTAATTACATTAATAAATATAGATATCATATAATTAATTAACTATAATAAAAAAAACTATATAAAAATGGAAAATATAAATATACAAAAAAAATAATTACCCATTCAAATTGGAGTTTTAAAATAAAAATAGATATCTTATAATTAACTATAACAAAAAAAACAAAAATATAAATATATAAAAAAATAACTACTCGTTCAAATTGGGTAGGAGTAGTTTCAAGTTGCAGTTTTTAAATTATTTTAAAATAAAAAAGCAAAAAAAAAAAAAAGCTATAAAAAATGAAAAAGAGAGAAGAAAATCTATATCTATATCTATCTATATATTATTAAAAGGAGAGGATAAAGTCCTCTCCTTAAGCCAAGTGGCATCATAAAAAAAAGGCCACATGGCACAATTAGTTACTAATTAGTTTTTTCGTTAATAATTAGTTATTATATATTACATTTAAATTTATATAACTATCTATATATTATTAAAAGGAGAGAATAAAGCCCTCTCCTTAAACCAAGTGACATCATAAAAAAAAGCCATATGGCTAATTAGTTACTAATTAGTTTTTTAGTTATTAATTAGTTATTATCTATTACATTTAAATTTATATAACTATAAAAAGTAAAATAATAAAAAATAAAAAACTATCATATATATATATGTATGTATATTATTAAAAGGAGAGGAAAAAGCCTTCTGCTTAAGCCAAGTGGCAGTTAAAAAAAGCCACATGACATAATTTGTTGTTAAATTATTTATTTAGTTAATAATTATTGGATAATATAATAAATAAAAATACATAACGAAAAAATTATTTGATGACTATATAAGTCCCTTTAATTTAATGGAGATTTTATTTATTAAAATTTAGACAATATCTATTCTATTTATATAGAATAGGATAATCAAATAATTGTGATAATTCCAAATGTAACATCGAAAAATTAACAAAGTGACAAATATTCTTTTAATATTGACCGCGCATCGCGCGGGTAAGACTACTAGTAATTATAATTATAGCTTATTTTTTGATTAATAGTATTTTATAATTGCAAAATTAGCTCTAGTATTTTTTAATTAATATTTATGTATTATTAATTGGTTCAGTGCTTTTAATTTTCTTTTAAGAGCATTTTCATTATTTTTTTTAATAAAATAAATAGGGAAGAAATGGCTGTTTAACATTTAGCCTCATCTATTCCAATTATAGCCCCTTTGCATTTCAATTTTAACCATCATTTGGCCCAATCCCAACCCCAACCGGACCGACCCATTTTTTTTAACCTGACCCAACCCATTACCCAACCTAAATGACCCTACCCAATTCCCACTTACCCTCTTTAATCTGGACTGTTGATCATTCAAGATCAACGGCCATAACCCACCCTCCCATAATTAAACCTAACGACCTACCCTAATCCCCCTTATTTCCACCCTTCAGCTGCCCTTGAATCCCCAAACCCTCTCAATCTCTCTCAAGGTTCTTCGGAACCCTAGCTTCCTCCTACCTTATTCCACCGTGTTTTCACCGGAGTCCATGGCTTCTCTCGCCATGGACAGCCTGTACTCACCTCCGCCGGCTCCTACATGCCTATTGCTCGAAGGTTCGAGGCCAGACCTCAAGGGTCTTCACTCGTTCCTTCACCGATTCGAGGACTCCGGCCTTCTCCGGCCTTGCTCCGGTGGCTCTTGGTCTTCTGAGCCTGATTCTAACCTCATCCGACTAAGATCGGACATTTTCGAAGCCTTTCTCATTCCAGGGTTCATCTGAAACCCTAACTATCGAGGTTCTCTCTGATTATTTTTAGATATGTTATATGTTTGAACTATTGCTTAAGTTTCTTAAACGTTTTGTCCAATTGTTTTTCAAAGTTACTTCTTTTCGATTAGGGTTTCTGGAAAAGGTTCATAAAAATGTTTCTGACTCTTCTTCTTCTTCTTTTCTTGGTGTGAATCGATCTCTGCTATGTTCTTATTTGCTCTTTTTTGACTCGCATGCTTTTTTGTGTGTTCTTATGTTTACTGTATTATGAAGTTTTTCTATTGTGCTCTGTTATGTCTCCTACTGGTTTCAATATCATGCTCTCACATGCCTATTTTATGTGTTCCTTTACTGTGTTTTTCCTATTGACTTTTAGTCCTTTGTTTGCCTTTACTGGAATTTGTCTGGGTTCTTTCAAGATGTGTTTTATCGACTGTTTCCTTAAGTTTATACTACCTCTTTATCTCCTGAACTCGTTTAAATTCCAAGCTTTTCTTGAAACTTGTTCCTTGTACTTCAAATCAGTTTCTATGTTCTATTTGCCTTGAACCTGCTATTGTTCTTGTATGTTTTCTCCTGAGACTCTGAAAGAGGTCTCTGAGTCTGTTTCAATAGCTTGCCTTCTCATCTCTGTGTCGAATTCGAGTTTAAAAACCTTGGGGTTTGGGGGTTTCTTTGGCGAGTTTGATTTTGGGTTTGGACAGGGGTTCTACTTTGAAACCTTGAACTCTCAGACTCACTCCGAGTTTATGAACTGAATTTGAACTTTTCTGCGTTTGTGATTTTGAAACTTTCTTGCTAGTCTTTCGTAATTAGCATGACATCCCTCTTTCTTGACATGTCTATGTGTTTTATAGATGAGAACTTCTCTTTCAAAGGTTTTGCCAACTGTTAATTGATTTTGAATCCCTTTAATGTTGCTTACTTGATTGTTACTGATTTTTTCCTAAAATAAACTTTCCTTTACCTTTTTTCTTATTTCGTTCAATCGAACAAGGCTTTCAACTTGGTTATTTTATTGGCTATTTTACTGATTCCCTTTCCTTGTTTTTCACAAATCAAGTACCATTAGACTTTTACCCTCAATATCTTTTATGTATTTACCCTTTATTGTACTGCTTGGGAAAATATTCTGATTGACCCTTTCCATAATTATCTCTACCCGTTGGAAATCAGAATCCCTTAATTGAAGGGAAATGATTCTCAAGGTTATTTTCCTTACCTTTTCTTACTTACTTGCTGCACTATAAAAAGGGCCTTCTCTTTTATACTTTAAAAATTCCTTATTCACTAATTTTCGAATCACAAACTCTTTTGCACTATTTTCTCTCTTCTGAGATTGTTTGCATTGCTTGCTCGCAATTTGGCTTACCAAAACTTCTGCTTTTCATTTACTCTCCTGAAATTGATATGTCCTACTTTTGATTCCAGCATCAACTCCAATGTGTTTACTTACAAGCTTTTATGGCCATGTCTACTTTACTGCTTTGTAGAGTTCAACTTTAAAGTAGTTACTTATGCCTTGCTATCTGTTACTGCAATGAGTCCCTATCCCTATCCCCTTTTATGTGCTTGGGCTGTAGTTTAAGACATGGCAATATACAAAGTTATTGTCATGGATTAAAACTGGATCCTTTGGATCCTAGCCTCTTTCAATTTCCCATACCCCCATTCCCTTATGTGTATTGAGTTAAGGTATAGCCTGGCATCATCCAAATTGCTGTCAAGGGCTGAACCTGACCTTCAAAAAGTCCTAACTCTTTAATTTTTAAGTTGACCGGCTGGTCAAGGGTGTGCCAGCATTCTAATGTTGGGCATGACCACCAGCCTGCCCTAGCATTCCCTAACTCCCCTCTATTACACTTACACTTACTCCTAGATTCTAAGTTCTTCCCCCCCTCCTATGAGCCTTGCGTTGGGACCTTGAGTTCCCTCTGAAGTTGGACATTTGAGGGTTGGCCCTTCCACACTGCACTATGATCTGTTCTGCAATGATGTTTGGGGTGTAAGCATTTCCAGGAACTCTTAAAGTTCCTTGAAACTTTGACACATCTCAAATAAAAGAAAGGCTTTGAAAATCCGATCCTGGAAGTTGGTTGATCTCATATTATTAGACTTTGAGTCTGGATTAGGCGGATTAGATGTAGATGTAATCACTGATGTAATTTTTATTTCTTTTGATTCATTGGGTCTATAATAAGTTGTGTAATAAACTTTGTAATAACCACTGGGTATAGTGAAAAGGGATGGGATTGAATGCATGCCAAAGGGGGTAGATTCCATGTCTATAGGATATTTACTCTTTCAAATTCTGCATTTCACATAGAAATCATGTTCATAGGACTATTACTTTCAAACCTTGCATTTTCACGTAGATACCATGTCTATAGGATATTTACTCTTCCAAATTCTGCATTTCACATAGAAATCATGTTCATACGATTATTACTCTCAAACTCTGCATTTTCACGTAGATACCATGACTATAGGGAAATACTGTCTCCGAAATTCTGCATCTTCATATAGTTAACTACTGAAATTCTGCACCTCATATAGATATCATGTTCGTAGGCTTTTTCTACAATTTCACACAGATACCATGTTCATAGAATTTTCTGCCTTTTCGTATAGATGCCATGTCTCTAAAAGTCTGCATATCATATAGATAATATGTCTATAGGACTTTTGCATTTTTGCATATGCATCAGTCATTAGGCAAACTTGTTACAGGATTTAAATAATCAACCGCATATAGATGACCTGTCTATCGGATTTCTGCATGAACAATAACAGTGTTCAAAAATCAATAATGCCTAGAAAGCATGCCTATAGGAGTTATCAACTAAAACCTGAATCGTCCACTCACTCCTAAGTCTAAAATCAGTAGCAATTTTGTTTAACACTCACATAATCTATAACCTTGTAACTAATTGTTCTTTTTCTGTAATCAATTTACTCCTTTATCTCTGAACAAATAGATATCATGCCTATAGGTACCGTTTAACACATAGGCAGACGATTAAGCAATTCATCAATTGTATCAGTCTTTGACAACTACATCTAAGCAGGGCTAATTTGGACTCCCTATCCGGGAAATATGTGGTAAATCAACCTATCCTACGCCTTAATTTAATTCAAACCAAACCAATATGTGTAATACATGCTAAATTATATGCTTTTCTTTGTTTTAAGGAGGCCTATTTGAGCCACATCTGCTTACTTTCTCTCCCAAATCTGTTGTACATGTTTTAAATATCGCCTTAGAATTTTATCCTTTGAAACTCTCAAAATCCCCCCAGCTTCCTTCCCTTTAGGGTTAGTAGTCCTATATGCCTTCGGGACTGATAAGATTAGAACGGGTAATAGCATGCAGTAAGTAACGATACCATTCCGCGCTTAATAACTTAACAGGTGGGAAGGGTAGACATGGATATGATGACCACGCGATAACACCACGTGTATAAACGGTTATCGGGTGTTGTGTGGGGTGATCCATATTATTTATAAACTTAGGAGCCCCTTTCCCTTTACTTGTTTATTTTCAGAATTTCAAAACTATTTTCTTCCCAAACTTCAACCTCTTTAACTTCTTTTATTTTAATTGCTTGCAATCATTATGTGAAAACTACCCTGTATTTGTAATTCTTGGTTGCACTTAAAGTCACAATATAGCATGGCCGGGAACCACACTAGTGGATCTTGAGGGGTGCCTAACACCTTCCCCTCGGGATAATTTCTAGCCGTTACGCGAACTCTGGTTTTCCAACTCAAAAACCCTTAGGGGTCGTTTGGTACGAGGTATAAGGAGGTATAAGGGTGGTATAAAAATTTAATACCACCTTAATATTTTGTTTGGTTAGTAAACCAGGTATAAGTTGAATCGGTGTTAATTTTAACACCGGGATAATTTATACCTTATAAAAGGTGGGATAATTAGCACCGGTATAACTTATACCTTCTTCTTAGAAAGTATGTAATTGTCATTCTTAACACAACATACCAAACAATGAATAAACAACAATCCCAGAATAACATATCCAGCATAACTTATCCCAATATAACTTATACCGGCATAACTTACACCGGTATAAATAATATTCCAACCAAACGACCCCTTAGTGTCCTAATGCACTTAATCATTAGGTGGCAACTCTTAAATTCAAATAACCCAATTCCCAAACGGGAATAGAGTTGTCTTCCCAAATGTCTTAAACCCGATTTCGCGAGAAAAAAGGGACGCCTACAGCATGGCGACTCTGCTGGGGATTTCTTTAAGGCTTTTACCATTTCATGTTATTTGTAACTTTATTGCTTCTTTATTGCTTTATTTATGTCTTTATTCGAAACTGACTTGGCCTTTTTTGTTTCTTTTCCTTTAATGCTTTCTTTTACTGCTTCCCTTCAATACCGTTGTAATTTTTGAGCAATTATTGTAATCATTATGAACATGAAAATACGTGGCAATTTGTTTCATTCTTGTAATTGCATCTTCAATATCATATTCCACTTGTGCCAAATAAATACCATAGCAACGCTTGATGAGTTGTTGCGCTCTTCCGATATTATTACCCCCTAAATTTGGCAAAGGCGTATTTGTGGTAAAACCAGTCGATCAGTGGTGCAGTCGACGGTTCCGTGCCTTTCCCTCTTGAATTGTCCTGTCACAAACCTAGTTCGCCCTCCGTGAACATGTCGCGATGGCACCTATTCAATACGACTAGGTAAGCCTAACAATATGGAAAACAAACTAACTTGCGGAAGTAAATTACTTAAAATTATACTGCTAAGAGAAAACTGTATATAAGTGCCACTTGGCATAGTACAACCCAAATAACAGAAATCCAAAACAACTCCCAAAACCCAGAAACTCACATGAAACACAGGCTAATAGAAATTTAATACATTGCTCTAACTCAAGAATGTCTAAACAACTGAAAAAAGAAAGGAAGGTCATCTACTAAAAGCTGGAATAGATAGGGACTCCTGGTATGCAGACGCGATAGATATACCTCGAAGTCTCTGCTAGATCTCTCCGCCTCGGGGATAGTTTGCCTGGGTGGAGGTACCTGGATCTGCATATGAAAAACATGTGAAGAAGGGGCATGAGTACACCACAGTGGTACTCAGTAAGTACCAAGCCTAACTCAGTTGGGTAGTGGCGAGGAAGGTCAAGGCCCTACTAAGATAAACATAATAAATGATAAGATAAAGAGAACATTATAGATAAAGTCCACAACGAGAATCAAAACAGGATAAATAAGTAATGTAGTAATAGAAAGCAGAAACAAGACAATACAAGGTAAATACTGCTCACAACAGGCATGATAATCGGGGATCTCTTGGTATCCCTAGGATATCTTGGTATCATAATTAATAATTCAGGGATCTCTTGGTATCCCGAGGATCTCATGGTACCCTCAATAATAATTCGGGGATCTCTTGGTATCCTTAATAATAATTCGGGGATCTCTTGGTATCACGAGGATCTCTTGGTATCCTCGAGAATTATATACACATGTGCCAAGGATCTCTTATTATCCCGCACTCTCAATCCAGAACATAAAACGTGTAGGGGATCTCCTGGGATGCCGTCCAGTAGTCCCAAATTTAAAACAAACAATAACAACTCAAAATATCAAATAAATACCAAACTCATATCGAATAATAGTAAATTCTAGCCTAACATTCTTCATAGATTACAAACAAGGCAGTTTGAGCAAATAGGCAAGTAAGTCAACTAAACATGCTCCTCTAAACTAACACAGGCTAAATTTGTAATTAGAGTAAAACAGGTAGGCAAGAAAACTCAATTTAAATACTCCAAATAAAAATATATTTTTCAACAATTAGCTTAAGTATACACTCGTCACCTCATGTACAAGGCATTCAATTACCAAATATCAAATTCTAAGGGACAAAGTCCCCCACACAAGGTTAGAGAAGCCACTTACGTCAACCGGCTCCAAAAATCAACCTGAAATCACTCTTTTGCCATGAGTATCCGACTCCAAATGTCCCAAATCTATTCATTTCAATTACATCTCGTAAATAACATCTCAAACAACTAATTCTACTATTTAATTTACAGCTAGGACGCAAATTTAGGTAAAATAACCAAAATGCCCCTCAGGCCAACATGGTCAAAACCTGAGGTTCGAACCAAAATCCGGTTACCCATTCCCCCATGAACCCAAATATATGATTTATTTCGAAATCGGACCTCAAATCGAGGTCCAAATCCCCAATTTTAAAAAAATCTAGGTTCTACCCAAAACTCTAATTTCCTCCATGAAAATCAGTGATTTTAAGTTGGAAAACATGTTAAATGATGTAAATGATTGAAGGAATTAAGTAAAAATCGACTTACAAATGATTTGAAAGAAGCGTTGTCCTCGAAAAATCGCCTATGGGGTTTGGGTCTTGGAAAAATGGTGGAAATTCGACTAAGTATGAATTTGCTGAGTCTCTGATGTCGCAATTGCGAATAGGGGTTCGCAATTTCAAACCCCAACCAAAATGTGGGAATTGCGAACTCTGCTTCGCATTTGCGAAGCCAGGCCTTACAGGAGACCTTCGCATTTGCGAACATGATCTCACATTTGCGATCCCCTCAGTTCGCATTTGCGATGAGGAGCTTCGCATTTGCGAAACTAGACAGGCCTGGGATTTTTCGCATTTGCGACTAAAATATTTGCATTTGCGAGAATTGGCAGACCTGGGCTCACATTGCATTTGTGAAGTGCCACTCGCATTTGCGATATCGCATTTGCGTGTAATGCGAAGCCTGCAGGTCTGTTCATGCCAGCAACTTTCAAGGATAAAAAATGCACTCGCGGCCTATCCAAAACTCACCCGAGCCCTCGGGGCTCCAAACCAAACATGCATACTAACTCAAAAACATCCTACGAACTTAACGGTGCGATCAAATCGCCAAAATAACATCGCAAACATTGAATTAAGCCTTAAAATCCATGATTTTCTTCAATTTTCATAAAACTTCAAATTTTCCATCTTAAGCCCGAAACACGTCAAACGACGTCCGTTTTCAACCAAATATTACAGGAAGTGCTTAAACCACATATAAGGTCTGTATCGGGCGCCGAAACTAAAATACGGACCCGATACCATCACTTTTAATCAAATTTCACTTTTATTTTCCTTAAATATTTTTAGAAAATAATTTCACACAAAAATTCATTTCTCGGGCTCTGGACCTCGGAATTCGATTCCCGGCATACGCCCAAATCCCATATTTTTCTACAGACCCCCTCGGGACCGTCAAATCACAGGTCCGGGTCCGTTTACCTAAAATATTGACCGGAGTCAAATTTATTCATATTAATATCAAAATTTAGCATTTTTCACACAGAATTCATATTTAAGCTTTCCGGCTATGCACCTAGACTGCACACGCAAATCGATACAACCCTAAATGAGGTTTTCAAGGCCTTAGAAGCACAAAAAGAGTAAGGAAACAAGTGATGACCCTTTGGGTCGTCACTTTCTCCACCTCTAAAACAACCGTTCGTCCTCGAACGGACAAAAGAAAGAAGTACTTGAGTCGGGGAAAAGATGAGAATAACGACTCCGCATTTCAGATCGGACTCCCAGGTCGATGCCTCAGGAGGCTGACCTCTCCACTAAACACGAACATAGGGAAAACTCTTGGACCTCAACTGACGAACCTGCCGGTCTAAAATAGCCACCGGCTCCTCCTCGTAAGACAAGCCCTTATCCAACTAGACAGTGCAGAAATCTAACACGTGGCCTGGATCGCCGTGATATTTCCGGAGCATGGATACATGAAAAACTGGATGCACGGGTGATAAGCTAGGCGGCAATGCAAGTCTATAAGCCACCTCTTCCACTCGATCAAGAATCTCAAATGGACCAATGAACCTAGGGATAAGCTTGCCCTTCTTCCCAAACCTCATCACGCCATTCACAGGCGACACTCGGAGCAATACCCGCTCACCAACCAGGAAAGCTACATCTCGAACCTTACGATCTGCGTAGCTCTTTTGCCTGGACTGAGCTGAACGAAGCCTTTCCTGAATAATCTTGACCTTATCCAAGGCCTCCTGAACAAAATCTGTACCCAACAATCGAGCCTCTCCCGATTAAAACCATCCAACCGGAGATCGACACCGCCTACCATATAAAGTCTCATAAGGAGCCATCTGGATACTCGACTGGTAGCTGTTGTTGTAGGCAAACTCTATTAAAGGCAAAAACTGATCCCAAGACCCTCCAAACTCAATCACATACACACAGAGCATATCCTCAAGAATTTGAATAGTGCGCTCGGGCTGTTCGTCCGTCTGGGGGTGAATTGCTGTGGTCATCGTCACCCAAGTACATAACTCATGCTGAACGGCTCTCCAGAACCGTGATGTAAAATGAGTACCCCTGTATGAAATAATAGAAACTGGAATACCATGCAGACGAACAATCTCCCAGATATAAATCTCCGCCAACCGCTCCGATGAATAAGTAATACATACAGGAATAAAATGAGCGGACTTGGTCAGCCGCTCCACAATAACCCAAATGGCATCAAACTTCTTCAAGGTTAGTGGGAGTCCAGATACAAAGTCCATGGTGATGCGCTCCCATTTCCACTTCGGAATCTCTATCTGTTGAAGCAACCCATCTGGCCTCTGGTGCTCATACTTCACCTGCTGACAGTTGAGGCATCTGGCTACATACTCAACTATATCCTTCTTCATCCGCCTCCACCAGTAGTGCTACCTCAAATCCTGATACATCTTCACGTCACCCGGATGGATGGAATACCGCGAACTATGGGCCTCCGCTAGAATCAACTCTCGAAGCTCATCAACATTGGGCACACAAATTCGACCCTGCATCCTCAATACCCCATCATCTCCAATGGTCACATCTCTGGCATCGTCATGCTGAATCGTGTCCTTAAGGACAAGTAAATGAGGATCATCATACTGCCACTCCTTGATATGGTCGAATAAAGAAGACCGAGAAATAACGCAAGCTAGGACCCGATTGGGCTCCGAAAGATCCAATCTCACGAACTGACTGGCTAAGGCATGAACATCCATCGCTAGAGGCCTCTCTAAAGTTGGTAAATATGCTAAACTCCCCAAACTCTCTGCCCGGCAGCTCAAGGCATCAGCTACCACATTGGCCTTGCCCGGGTGATGCAGAATAGTAATATCATAATCTTTCAGCAACTCTAACCACCTCCTCTGGTGCAAGTTTAGATCCTTTTGCTTGAACAAGTACTGCAAACTCCGATGGCCAGTATAAATCTTACAAGGCACACCGTACAAATAATGACGCCAGATTTCAAGGCGTGAACAATAGCAGCTAACTCAAGGTCATGGACAGGGTAATTCTTTTCATGTATCTTCAACTGTCTGGACGCGTATGCAATCACCCTACTGTCCTGCATCAACACCGCTCCAAGGCCAACCCGTGAAGCATTACAATATACCGTGTAAGACCCCAAACTGGTAGGCAATATCAAAATTGGGGCCGTAGTCAAAGTTGTCTTGAGCTTTTGAAAGCTCGCCTCACACTCCTCTGTCCACTGAAATGGGGCACCCTTCTGGGTCAATCTAGTCATAGAGGCTGCAATCGATGAAAACCCCTCCACAAAATGACAGTAGTAACCCGCCAAGCTAAGGAAACTGCGAATCTCTGTAGTTGAGGAGGGCCTAGGCCAACTCTCCACTGCCTTTGTCTTCTTCAGATCCACCCGAATGCCCTCACTCGATACCACGTGGCCTAAGAATGCCACAGAATCCAACCAGAACTCATATTTTGTGAACTTTGCATATAACTTCTTCTCTCAGGGTCTGAAGTATTGTCCTCAGGTGCTGCTCATGATCTTCCCGACTCCGGGAGTATACAAGAATATCATCTATGAAAACAACCATGAACGAGTTGAGATATGGCTGGAGCACACTGTGCATCAAATGCATAAAAGCTGAAGGGGCATTGGTCAGCCCAAATGACATAAAAAGAAACTCGTAATGACTATACCTAGTCCTGAAAGCAGTCTTCGGGATATCTGGCTCCCGAATCTTTAACTTATGGTAACCTGAGTGCAAATCAATCTTAGAAAATACCTGTGTGCCCTAAAGCTGGTCAAATATTTCATCAATGCGAAGCAAAGGATAACAGTTCTTCACTGTAGCCTTATTCAACTGGCGATAATTAATACACATACGCATAGAACCATCCTTTTTCTTCACAAAAAAGATAGGAGCACCCCAAGGTGAAACAGTGGGTCGAATAAAACCCTTATCAAGCAATTCCTGTAACTGATCCTTCAACTCCTTTAATTCAGGAGGAGCCATACGGTACGGAGGAATAGAAATGGGCTGAATGCCCGACAACAAATCAATGCCAAAATCGGGCGGCATGCCTGGAAGACCAGCTGGAAACACATCGGGATAATCCCATACCACTAGGACTGAATCAACAGAAGGTGTATCAATACTGACATCTCTCACA
The DNA here is from genome assembly GCA_026770625.1 of Nicotiana glauca. NCBI lineage: Eukaryota > Viridiplantae > Streptophyta > Magnoliopsida > Solanales > Solanaceae > Nicotiana > Nicotiana glauca. Next base: position 44,849 of record MU733294.1, read on the forward strand.
TAAGCTAACTAAGCGGCACACCCCTTCTCAACCATACACTGAGCTTTAAGAAAAGAGATAACTCTGCTGGGAGTGTGATCTAAAGTAGCACTCCACTCAACACGAGGAATACCTGGCATAGCCAGCGTCATGGTCTTGGCGTGCTAATCAAGAATAGCATAATGGGGAGACAACCAGTCCATGCCCAAGATCATATCGAAATCCACCATATTGAGTAATAATAAGTCTGCTCTGGTCTCAAAACCACCAATAATAATAAACAAACATGACCGATAAACACGGTCCACAACAAGAGAATCTCCTACATGAGTAGAAACATAAACATGAGAGCTCAAAAAATCTCAGGGCACACCCAGATGCAGAGCAAAATAAGAAGACACATATGAATAAGTAGATCCGGGATCGAATAGAATCGATGCCTCTTTGTGACTGACCAGTATAACACCTGTAATAACATAATCGGAGGCAACAACCTCGGTACGAGCAGGAATAGCATAATATATGGCCTGGCCTCTCCCTCGAGGGCAACCTCTATCTCCCCGACCTCCGCCTCTAACTGGCTGGGCAGGTGGGGTAACAGCTGGAGCTATGATCATGGCCTGAGAACTATGAGGAGCATACTATGACTGAGAAGTCTGTGGAGGAGCACTCCTCCCAAGTCTAGGGCAATCTCTCACCACATGGTGGGTGTCACCGCACTCAAAACAAGCTCTAGGAGGATACGGTGGCTATGACTTGCTCGGGCCAGATCTGCTAGACTGACTTCTGAAAGCACCCGCGCAGGAGGCGCGCTAGAAATTGGAGGTGCATAGTAAGGCTTCTGAGGTATAGGCGGAGCTAGAGCACTGCTGGCTGCTGGAAGAGCTGAATGAACGGGGCGACCCATATAACCCCTACCATGACGACCTGCTGTACGGGTACCAGAGTAGTAGCCCGACTCTCGAGACCTCTTGGCCTCTCTCTCCTCTCGCTCTCTGGCGAGCATACCCTCGATCCTTCTAGCAATGCTCACTACCTACTGATAAGGAATATCCATCTCCAACTCTCGAGTCATGCTACATCTGATGGGTGGAATAAGACCCTCAATGAACCGGCAAACTCTCTCGCGGACAGTAGCAACCAAGGCCGGTGCATGCCTGGCCAATCTAGTATAACAGATAACATACTCCCAAACGATCATAGTACCCTGGCGCAAATTCTCAAACTCTGCGCGCCATGCGTCCCTGAGACTTTGAGGGACAAACTCTCTCATGACCATACCCGTGAACTGGGTCCAAGTCATTGAAGTAGCCTCAACTGGACTATCTATCTCATAAGTGCGCCACCAATTATAAGAGGCTCCCCAAAGCTGGAAGGTAGTAAAGGAAACCCCGTTGGACTCTGCTATACCCATAGTGCGAAGAATACAGTGGAACTCCTCTAGAAATCCCAAGGCATCATCTGACGCCAATCCACTGAAAATCGGAGGACCATACTTTTTAAACCTCTCAAGCCTCCTCTGCTCATCCTCAAAAGCAGCTGCCCCATCCTCGGGCTGAACTTGTACTGCAGGCTGTACAGGATTAATCTCTGGGACCTTCACAACATGCACTCACTGCTCAGGAGTACGGGCGGCGGGAGTTTGTACTCCTATCCCGGCATGGGATGTGGTTGCAACAAGGGGAAGCAACCCTGCCTGAGCCAACATGGTGTACATGCTTATAAACTGTGCCAAAGTCTCCTGAAGGGCTAGAGTAGTAGTAACTAGAGGTGTGGCCGGTGTCTGAATTCCGGCTAGATCTGCTGGCAGTACTCAGCAGCAGCTCGCGCAGGTGCTCTAGCTGCACCACGTGCGCATCCACGACCTCTACCACGGCCTCAGCCTCTGAAGGCTGCAGTAGGGGGCACGAGTGTCTGATCATCCCGAGTTGCACGTGTCCTCACCATTTGTGAGAGAATAGGAGATAAAAGTTTAGAATTGATGTCAAAAATATCGCATGACAAGGAAATCAAATCAAGTGAAGATTTTTCCTAAACAGTTACATAGCCTCTCGTAGATAAGTACAAACGTCTCCGTACCGATCAGCGAGGCTCTAATAAACTGGCCTGTATTCCATGACTCCTATGAACCTAGAGCTCTGATACCAACTTGTCACGACCCCGGTTCGCCCTCCGTGAACATGTCGCGACGGCACCTAATCACTACGACTAGGAAAGCCTAACACTGCGGAAAACAAACTAACTTGCGGAAGTAAATAACTTAAAATTATACTGCTAAGAGAAAATTGAATATAAGTGCCACTTGGCATAATACAACCCAAATCACAACAATCCAAAACAACTCCCAAAACCCGGAAACTCACAGGAAACACAAGCTAATAGAAATGTAATACACTCCTCTAACTCCAGAATGTCTAAACAACTGAAAATAAAGGAAGGTCATCTACTAAAAGCTGGAATAGATAGGGATTCCTGGTCTACGGACACAGCATATATACCTCGAAGTCTCTGCTAGATCTCTCCGCCTCGGGGATAGTATGTCTGGGTAGAGGTACCTGGATCTGCACATGAAAAACATGCGAAGAAGAGGCATGAGTACACCACAGTGGTACTCAGTAAGTGCTAAGCCTAACCTCGGTTGAGTAGTGGCGAGGAAGGTCAGGGCCCTACTGAGATAAACATAATAAATGATAAGATAAAGAGAACAGTATAGATAAAGTCCACAACGAGAATCCAAACAGGAAAAATAAGGAATGCAGTAATAGAAAGCAGAAACAAGACAATACAAGGTAAATACTGCTCACAACAAGCATGATAATCGGGGATCTCTTAGTATCCCGAGGATCTCTTGGTATTCTAATTAATAAATCGGGGATCTTTTGGTATCCCGAGGATCTCTTGGTATCCTCAATAATAATTCGGGGATATCTTGGTATCCTCAATAATTATATACACAAGTGCCAAGGATCTCTTAGTATCCTGCACTCCCAATCCAGAACATAAATCCCGGGATGCCGTCCCGTAGTCCCAAATTTAAAACAAACAATAACAGCTCAAAATATCAAATAAATACCAAACTCATATTGAATAATAGTAAATTCTAGCCTAACATGCTTCATAGATTACAAACAAGGGAGTTTAAGCAAATAGGCAAGTAAGTCAACTAAACATGCTCCTCTAAACTAACACAGGCAAAATTTGCAATTAGAGTAAAATAGGTAGGCAAGAAAACTCAATTTAAATACTCCAAATAAAAATGGATTTTTCAACAATTAGCTCAAGTACGCACTCATCACCTCACGTACAAGGCATTCAATTACCAAATATCAAATTCTAAGGGACAAAGTCCTCCACACAAGGTTAGACAAGCCACTTACCTCAACCGGCTCCAAAAATCAACTTGAAATCACTCTTTTGCCATGAGTATCTGACTTCAAATGGCCCAAATCTATTCATTTCAATTACATCTCGTAAATAACATCTCAAGCAACTAATTCTACTATTTAATTTACAACTAAGACGCAAATTTAGGTAAAATAACCAAAACGCCCCTCAAGACAACGTGGTCAAAACCTAAGGTTCAAACCAAAATCTGGTTACCCATTCACCCACGAACCTAAATATATAATTTATTTCAAAATCGGACCTCAAATCGAGGTCCAAATCCCCAATTTTAGAAAAACCTAGGTTCTACCCAAAACTCTAATTTCCTCCATGAAAATCAGTGATTTTAAGTTGGAAAGCATGTTAAATGATGTAAATGATTGAAGGAATTAAGTAAAAATCGACTTACAAATGATTTGGAAGAAGTATTGTCCTCGAAAAATCGCCTATGGGGTTTGGGTCTTGGAAAAATGGTGGAAATTCGACTATGTATGAATTTGCTGAGTCTCTGATGTCACGATTTGCGAACCCCGACCAAAATGTGGGAATTACGAACTTTGCTTCGCATTTGTGAAGCCAGGCCTTACAGGAGACCTTCGCATTTGCGAACATGGTCTCGCAATTGCGAGCCCCTCAGTTCGCATTTGCGATGAGAAACTTCGCATTTGTAAAACTAGGCAGGCCTGGGATTTTTCGCATTTGCGACTAAAATCTTTGCATTTGCGAGAATTGGTAGACCTGGGCTAACATCGCATTTCCGAAGTTCCACTCGCATTTTGCGATATCGCATTTGCGAGTCATGCGAATCCTGCAGGTCTGTTCATGCCAGCAACTTTCAAGGATCAAAAATGCACTTGCGGCCTATCCAAAACTCACCCGAGCCCTCGGGGCTCCAAACCAAACATGCATACGAACTCAAAAACATCCTACGAACTTAACTGTGCAATCAAATAGCCAAAATAACATCACAAACAATGAATTAAGCCTTAAAATCCATGATTTTCTTCAATTTTCATAAAACTTCAAATTTTCCATCTTAAGACCGAAACACGTCAAACGACGTCCATTTTCAACCAAACTTTACAGGAAGTGCTTAAACCACATATAAGACCTATATCGGGCACCGAAACCAAAATACGGCCCCGATACCATCATTTTTAATCAAATTTCACTTTTATTTTCCTTAAATATTTTCAGAAAACAATTTCACACAAAAATTCATTTCTCGGGCTCTGGACCTCGGAATTCGATTCAGGGCATGCGCGCGAGTCCCATATTTTTCTACGGATCCCCCGGGACCGTCAAATCACGGGTCCGTGTCTGTTTACAAAAAATATTAACCGAAGTCAAATTTATTCATATTAATATTAAAATTTAACATTTTCACACAGAATTCATATTTAAGCTTTTCGGCTACGCGCCTGGAATATGCACGCAAATCGAGGCAACCCTAAATGAGGGTTTCAAGGCCTCAAAAGCACAGAAAGAGTAAGGAAACAAGTGATGACCCTTTGGGTCGTCACATGTCCGCTCAAGGGTACCGGTCTAGCACCCCATAGAAACCTTGTTCTATTTAACTGTACATGCATCACTGTCAAACCTAGTCGAGTCAGTTATGTTGTCCATATAATGACTCTTTAAGATAGCCTTGTCCAAAGTCCACTGGGTTTCCTTGGAACCCAAACGGACAACACTATATTATGTGCATTTATTTGGAGAACTGGATGCTTTAATGCTAATTATTGGTTCAAATAGTCGAGTCTGGCGGGGGTAAAGGTCTAACCCTTTTGTTTTGCAGGTGAATGACAAAGTTCCCGACTTCGATATGGTCAACATACACTCACTTTTGCTGACTTGGTGGAGGAATATCCCATCAAGTGACCAAATCAATGAATGGAAATAGAGGGTCACCAAGGCTAGCGAAAAGCTCAAGTATCTGGAATATAGTCTCCTACAATTGGAAGAAAGAGAGTCACCAACTGCCAGAATGCCGAGGGAAACGAAGGAGAGAACCTGGCAAAAGCATTTCTACTGGAAAATCTACGCGAATTGGAGGATTTGATCAACAAGAACATTCAACATGGGGAAGGTCCTTCTGGGACCAAATAGATAGGATTCTTTTTTTTTTGCTTTAAATGTAATAAGGCCAATGGCCATTAGTGACATTTTTTATTTCCTGCAATTTTAGTGTCGTTTTGGGATTCGTCATATTTTTATCAATAAAATGAGGCATTTAGCATTATAAGTTCTCCAAATCAACTTGTCGCTAGGCCTACCTCGGGCACAACGAGGCTCCCAAATTAGGACACGATTCATACTCTTGCACTATGTGTTTAAATATTGCAACGCTTTCTCCTCATAATCTTTACTAACTTGTTACCTTTTTTTTTTACTTTTTGTTTTATTCCCCTTCCCCAAAGGTTAGTTCATGCACTCTGGCATGATCATCTTAAGCAGAAGATCACATCTCAACAACTGGTCCATCAGAACCACCAAGGCCTGAAAAGCTTCGAGGTAGCAAGGCTGAACAAAGCACTATGCATTATCTTTTTAGCTAGTTGATTTCCTTTTTCGTATTATCTTTAAATTTTGAAAAGAGCTCAGATATTCAAAACAATTTTGGAATTTATCAAAGTATTTCATTTTCTTATAAATCTCGCTCTTATTATTTTCTCTATCATTTACTTTATTTACACAACATTACTATTACTTATCTTGATGAACCGACGATCGTGACTTGCAATGAGACAACACAACAAATGGATATAGACTTATAAGAGGATGAAATACCAGAAGAGGTCATTAAAGAGGTTGAGGACTTTGAGAATAGGCCTAAGCCTAACTTAGACGAAACTGAGGTTGTCAACTTGGGGGATACAGAGAATGTCAAGGAAACGCGCATCACTGTTCACCTATCATCGTTAGAAAAGGAAGAGTACACTGAGTTCTTAAAAGAATATGAGGACATATTTGCCTGGTCGTATGATGATATGACCGGTCTCAGTACATCTATTGTAGCTCACAAACTGCCAACATATCCGACATGTCCGCCAGTAAAATAGAAGCTCAGAAAGTTCAAGCCAGACATGAGTTTGAAAATCAAGGAAGAAGTTACCAAACAAGTCAAAGTCAAGGTCCTTAGGGTAGTGGAGTACCCAACATGGTTAGATAACATTGTGCCAGTGCCACATAAGGATGGGAAGGTTAGAGTCTGTGTCGACTATCGGGACCTCAGCCAGGCCAGTCCAAAAGACGACTTCCCCTTGCCAAACATACACATCCTGATTAACAACTGCGCTAAGTACAAGCTGCAGTCATTCGTCAATTGTTTTGCCGGATATCATCAGATATGGATGGATGAAGAAGACGTGGAGAAAACAGTGTTCATCACGCCGTGGGGAATGTATTGTTACAAGATGATGCCGTTTGGATTGAAGAATGCTGGGGCCACCTACATGAGAGCCATGACTACTATTTTCCATGACATGATACACAAAGAGATCGAGGTGGATGCAGACGACGTCATCATCAAATCCAAGAAAGCCACTAATCACATGGAAGATCTGAGGAAGTTCTTCAATTGACTGAGAAGGTACAACTTGAAACTGAATCCCGCCAAATGTGCATTTGGGGTTCCAACTGGAAAATTGCTTGGGTTCATCGTAAGTCGACGAGGAATAGATCTGGATCCGTCAAAGTTTAAGGCCATTCAGGAATTGCCACCGCCAAAGAACAAGAAAGAGGTTATGAGTTTCCTGGGAAGGCTCAACTACATCAACCGATTCATAGCCCAATCCAATGTCATTTGTGAACCAATATTCAAGATGCTAAAGAAGGACGCCGCTATTAAATGGACTGAGGACTGCCAGAAAGCCTTCGATAGAATCAAGGAATACCTGTCAACGCCGCCAGTCCTGGTTCTGCCCGAACTGGGTAGACTGCTATTGCTCTACCTTGCAGTACTGGATGGAGCATTCGGCTGTGTTTTGGGACAACATGATGAAACGGGGAGAAAAGATCAAGCCATCTACTATCTTAGCTAGAAGTTCACCTCATACGAGGCCCGATATTCCCTGCCAGAATGCACCTGTTGTGCTCTGACTTGGGTAGCTCAGAAGTTGAGGCATTATTTCTGTGCCTATACCACTTATCTTATATCAAGGATGGATCTGCTAAAGTACATCTTTTAGAAGCCCATGCCCATGGGCAAGCTAGCCAAATGGAAAATCATGCTGAGTGAATTTGATATTATCGACGTAACCCGGAAAGTGATCAAAGGACAAGCACTATCCGATCATCTTGCCGAAAACCCCGTGGGTGGAGAATACGAGCCTCTAAAGACGTATTTTCCTGATGAGGAGGTCTCTTTTATAGGAGAAGACATTGTAGAATCCTATGATGGCTGGAGAATGTTCTTCGATGGAGCATCAAACTTTAAAGGAGTTGGCATAGGAGTAGTTCTAGTATCAGAAATGGGTCAGCATTATCTGGTGTCTGCCAAGCTCAGGTTCCCGTGCACCAACAATATGGCTGAGTACGAGGCCTGCATCTTAGGGCTCAAGCTAGCCATTGATATGAACGTTCAGGAGTTGCTAGTGATCGGGGATTCAGACTTGCTCATACATCAGGTTCGAGAAGAATAGGCAACCAAGAACTCCAAGATACTCCCGTATTTGCATCATGTACAGGATTTAAGGAAAAGGTTCACAAAGACAGAATTCCGGCATGTCCCCGGAGTCCAGAATGAGTTCGCTGATGCATTGGCCACTCTATCATCCACGATTCAGCATCCAGATAAGAACTTCATTGACCCTATCCCGGTAAAAATTCATGATCAACCAACTTATTGTGCCCATATCGAGGAAGAAAGAGACAGAAAACCATGGTTTCATGACATTAAGAAATATCAGGCAACAGAAGAATATCCAGAACTTACAAACACTACTCAGAAGCACACACTGCGGAGGTTATCCAATCATTTCTTTCACAGCGGAGGAATCCTGTATAGGAGTACTCCCGATTTAGGATTACTAAGGTGTGTCAAAGGAAAGGAAGAATCCAGATTATTGGAGGAGGTTCACGCAGGGACCTGTGGCCCGCACATGGATGGTTTTGTCTTAGCCAAAAAAATACTCTGAGCTGGTTATTTTTGGATGACTATGGAGACGGACTGCATCCAGTACATTCGAATATGCCATCGCTGCCAGATTCATGCAGACATGATAAAGGTTCCTCCTAACAAGCTCAATGCAACAAGCTCACCATGGCCGTTCGCCGCTTGAGGAATGGATGTCATCAGACCTATCGAGCCTGCTGCATCAAACGGGCACATGTTCATTCTAGTGGCAATTGATTATTTCATCAAATAGGTTGAAGCAGCATCATATAAGGCAGTAACCAAGAAAGTTGTGGAAGACTTTGTCCGCGACCGTATCATTTGCCGGTTCGACGTCCCATAGTCAATCATCACTGATAATTGTTCCAATCTCAATAGTGATCTGATGAAAACAATGTGCGAGACGTTCAAGATCATGCACAAGAATTATACAGCCTACAGACCTCAGATGAATGGAGCCGTAGAAGCGGCCAATAAGAATATCAAGAAGATACTAAGGAAGATGATAGAGAAACACAAGCAGTGGCATGAAAAGCTATCATTTGCTTTATTAGGGTACCGTACCACAATCCGCACATCAATTGGGGTGACTCCTTATATGCTGGTTTACGGTACCAAGGCCGTCATCCTAGCCGGAGTAGAGATTCCCTCCCTGAGAATTATGCAGGAAACAGAACTTGAGGATGCAGAATGTGTAAAGAGTCGCTACGAGCAGTTAGTCCTCATAGATGGAAAAAGAATGAACGTAGTTTGTCATGGTCAACTTTATCAGAACAGGATGTCCAGAGCCTTCAACAAAAGGGTCAGACCGAGACAATTCACGCCAGGACAGCTAGTACTGAAGAAAATTTTTTCGCATCAGGGTGAGGCCAAAGGAAAGTTCTCTACTAATTGGCAAGGCCTGTACATGGTTCACCGGGTCCTAACAGGAGAGGCCCTCATACTCGCAAAGATGGATGGAGAAATTTGGCCAAAGCCAATTAATTCAGATCCAGTCAAACGCTATTATATGTAATCATTATAATTCCTGTATGATGTAATTTGAACTACACCTGACCTGATTCCCGTATAAGAGGGGATACGTAGGCAGCCTTTAGGGTTCGGTCACAATTCAATAAAATTCTCATTTTCTCCCGATATTAAAAACTGGGGCAGAATTTTGAGGAGGACCCTTAAAATCCCGAAGTTGACTTTTGGCCATTCATCGCGCGCAGATGTCAGAGGCACCAACCCAGTAAAGTGGGGCAAAATTTTAAGGAGGACCCTCAAAATTTCGGAGCAAAGAGGTCACAATATCTTGAACCACGTCGCAGTCGTCGGTTCATCTAAAAGAAAATCATTTTTCTTATTATGTATTTACATCATATTTTAAAAATTATATACACCAAATCATGCATGGATACTATCAGAATTGCTTTGTTCAGCAATGTTGCTAGTGAAAGCAAGAGCCGAGTAGGACAAGCGCAGTCCACGGGAAGACGAACTAACCTCCCCCCTTGACAGAACTCACGATCTTTCTTTTAATGCTGGAACCCCAAAACATAGAGCCATCAGATCCGGTTACATACTCTTATTTTGTAAGGGTACAACTCTCAAAATCATCACCCACTTACAAGTCCTATCCGTACATGACCTCCCCAGTAGCCATAAGGACAACTAACTATCAGCTATCACCTCTCAGCTAAGAGATTTAGTTACTCTTCACCTTTATTTATTGCATTGCACTACTTTTCTGCGTTCCGAGACTAAGCACTGTCTCCATCCTGCATTTCCTTGCATTGCATAAGGCTACTTTTCTGCCTTCCGAGACTAAGCACTGTCTCCATCCTGCATTTCCTTGCATTGCATAAGGCTACTTTTCTGCCTTCCGAGACTAAGCACTGTCTCCATCCCGCATTTCCTCGCATTGCATAAGGCTACTTTTCTGCCTTCCGAGACTAAGCACTATCTCCATCCTGCATTTTCTCGCATTGCATAAGGTTACTTTTCTGCCTTCCGAGACTAAGCACTCTCTCCATCTGCATTTCCTTCCATTGCATAAGGCTACTTTTCTACCTTCCGAGTTAAGCACTGTCTCCATCTTGTATTTTCTCACATTGCATAAGGCTACTTTTCTGCCTTTCGAGACTAAGCACTATCTCCATCTGCATTTACCTGCATTGCATAAGGCTACCTTTATGCCTTTCGAGGTTAAGCACTACCTCCATCCTGCATGGCTGAAATATCGCCACCTCTTATTTGCATCGGCTGAAAGATCGCCAGTTCATATTTAATCTTTACATCGGCTGAAATATTGCCAATTTTACTTAAATCCCTTGCATGGCTGAAATATCACCAACTTTATTTGAATCTTTACATCGGTTGAAATATCGCCAATTTTACTTAAATCCCTTGCATGGCTGAAATATCACCAACTTCATTTAAACCTTTGTCGGCTGAAATAACGCCATTTATATTTATGCTTTACATCGGCTGAAATATCGCCAAATCCTACATTTCATGGGCTGAAATACCACCAAACTGTCCAAGGGCGTCATTGTTTGGAGGCACCATTTTCATAGCCCGAGAACGCCATGCCATGGCCTGAGGACCCCGCTTCATATTCTGCATATCATTATTCAAAGGCATTATGGTTCGGAGGCACCATCATCATAGCCCGAGAACGTCATTTCATAGCCTGCAAATCCTTTATTATACGCTTCATGGCCCAGGACGTCATGGTCTGAGGACGTCATCCTGACCGTACAAAGACAACATTCATGGTCCAACGAGAACTTGCATCACGTTTAAATTCTGTACGATATGTTTGTATTACTCATTCGCAGGTACATCAGTTAGCAACAACCGTTATAGCAGAAGCGATCCCGCTTCGGTTCCCGCAGCCCAGCGGTCCTTGACCATCCTTCCCAACCTAAATATTGCATCCGTCTCTTTCAAAAACCTCCATCGGCATATTCCGTCGATATATCCTGAACTACATATGACCTGATTCCTGTAAGATCAGGGATATGTAGGCAGCTCAGGAACCAGAGCTTGGTCAAAACCTTTGCAAGTCATTTCTCTCGGTCAAAATTGGTCATCATATCTTTACCCGATAACTCTTTCATCCTTCCCGGGTAAAGAGGGGCAGCTGTTGATACCCAATTTTTCCCTATCTATTTTTTATACTCAAAATATTCTTAAAATAGCATGTACATGCATATATAAGTATGCCCAAGAATTTTCGACATTTTTCTAATTTTTAAAGTTTTTAAAAAATCATTTTTTGTACAAAATCCAATAATTATTTCCAAAACTATCATATTGGCGAGTAATTTATTTCCATCCTCACGTTTACATCACAATATAATTAAGGTGGTTTTTTCATATTTTTACAAATTTATTTGGTACTTTTAAAGCTAAATTGCTATAATTGCAATTATAGCCTATTTTTCGATTAGTAGTATTTTATAATTCCAAAATTAGCTCCAGTATTTTTAATTAATATTTATGTATTATTAGTTGGTTCAGTTCTTTTAAAAGATGTGCTTTTAATTTTCTTTTAAGAGCATTTTCATTATTTTTTTATAAAATAAAAAGGGAAGAAATGGCTGTTTAACATTTAGCCTCATCTATTCCAATTATAGCCCCTTTGCATTTCAATTTTAACCATCATTTGGACCAATCCCAACCCCAACCGGACCGACCCATTTTTTTTTAACCTGACCCAACCCATAACCCAACCTAAATGACCCTACCCGATTCCCACTTACCCTCTCAAATCTGGACCGTTGATCATTCAAGATAAACGACCATAACCCACCCTTCCATAATTAAACCTAATGACCTACCCTTATCCCCCTCATATCCACCCTTCAACCGCCCTTGAATCCCCAAACTCTCTCAAGGTTCTTCGGAACCCTAGCCTCCCCCACCTTGTTCCACCATATTTTAACCAGAGTCCATGGCTTCTCAGGCCATGGACAGCCTGTACTCACCTACTCCGGCTCCTACATGCCTATTGCTCAAAGGTTTGAGGCCATATCTCGAGGGTCTTCACTCAGTCCTTCACCGATTCGAGGACTCCGGCCATCTTTGGCCTTGCTCCGGTGGCTCTTGGTCTTCTGAGCCTGATTTTCACCTCATCCGACTTAGATCGGACATTTTCGAAGCCTTTCTCATTCTAGGGTTCATATAAAACCCTAACTATCGAGGTTCTCTCCGATTATTTTTAGATCTGTTATAGGTTTGCACTATTGCTTAAGTTTCTTAAACGTTTTCTCCGATTTTCTTTCAAAGTTACTTCTTTTCGATTAGGGTTTCTGGAAAAGGTTCCTAAAAATATTTCTTCTTCTTCTTCTTCTTCTTCTTCTTCTTCAAAAATATTTCTTCTTCTTCTTCTTCTTCTTCTTCTTCTTCTTCTTCTTCTTCTTCTTCTTCTTCTTCTTCTTCTTCTTCTTCTTCTTCTTCTTTTGGTGTGAATCGATCCCTACTATGTTCTTATTTGCTCTTTTCTGACTCGCATGCTTTTTCGTGTGTTCTTATGTTTACTGTATTATGAAGTTTTTCTGTTGTGCTCTGTTCTGTCTCCTACTGGTTTCAATATCATGCTCTCATATGCCTATTTTATGTGTTCCTTTATTGTGTTTTTCCTACTGAGTTTTAGTCCTTTGTTTGCCTTTACCGGACCTTGTCTGAGTTCTTTCTAGATGTGTTTCATCGACTGTTTCCTTAAGTTTACACTACCCCTTTATCTCCTAAACTCGTTTAAATTCCAAGCTTTTCTTGAAACTTGTTCCCTGTACTTCAAATCAGTTTCTATGTTCTATTTGCCTTGAACCTGCTATTGTGCTTGTATGTTTTCTCATGAGATTCTGAAAGAGATCTTTGAGTCTGTTTCAATAGCTTGCCTTCTCATCTCTGTGTCGAATTCGAGTTTAAAAACCCTAGGATTTAGGAGTTTCTTTGGCGAGTTTGATTTTGGGTTTGGACAGGGGTTCTACTTTGAAACCTTGAACTCTCAGACTCACTCGAGTTTATGAACTGAATTTGAACTTTTATGCGTTTGTGATTTTGAAACTTTCTTGCTAGTTTTTGGTAATTAGCATGACATCCCTCTTACTTGACATGTCTATGTGTTTTATATATGAGAACTTCTCTTTCAAAGGTTTTGCCAACTGTTAATTGATTCTGAATCCCTTTAATGTTGCTTACTTGATTGTTACTGATTTTTTCTAAAATAAACTTTCCTTTACCTCTTTTCTGACTTGGTTCAATCGAACAAGGATTTCAACTTGTTTCTTTTACTGGCTATTTTGCTGATTCCCTTTCCTTGTTTTTCACAAATCAAGTACCACTAGACTTTTATCTTACATATCTTTTATGTATCGGCCTCTCTACCTCAGGGTAGGGATAAGGTCTGCGTACACACTACCCTCCCCAGACCCCACTAAGTGGGATTATACTGGGCTATTTTTGTTGTTGTACTACTTGGGAAAATATTCTGATTGACCCTTTCCTTAATTATCTCTATCCGTTGGAAATTATAGTCCCTTAATTGAAGGGAAATTGATTCTCAAGGTTATTTTCCTTACCTTTCTTACTTACTTGCTGCACTATAAAAAGGGCCTTCCCTTCTATACTTTAAAAAGTCCTCATTCACTAATTTTCGAATCACAAACTCTTTTGCACTCTTTACTCTCTTTTGAGATCGTTTGCATTACTTGCTCGCAATTTGGCTTACTAAAACTTCTGCTTTTCATTTACTTTCCTGAAATTGGTATGTCCTACTTTTGATTCCAGCATCAACTCCAATGTGTTTACTTACAAGCTTTTATGCCCATGTCTACTTTACTGCTTTGTAGAGTTCAACTTTAAAGTAGTTACTTATGCCTTGCTATCTGTTGCTGCAATGAGTCCCTATCCCTATCCCCTTTTATGTGCTTGGGCTATAGTTTAAGACATGGCAATATACAAAGTTATTATCATGGATTAAAACTGGGTCCTTTGGATCCTAGCCTCTTTCAATTTCCCATACCCCCATTTCCTTATATGTATTGAGTTAAGGTATAGCCTGTCATCATCCAAATTGCTGTCTAGGGCTGAACCTGACCTTCAAAAGGTCCTAACTCTTTAAATTTTAAGCTGACCGGCTAGTCAGGGGTGTGCCAACATTCTAATTGCTGGGCATGACCACCAGCCTGCCCTGGCATTCCCTAACTCCCCTTTATTGCACTTACACCTACTCCTAGATTCTAAGTTCTGCCCCCTCCTATGAGTCTTGCCTTGGGACCTTGAGTTCCCTCTGAACTTGGATATTTGAGGGCTGGCCATTCCACACTGCACTATAATTTATTCTGCAATGATATTTGGGGTGTAAGCGTTGCCTGGAACTCTTGAAGTTCCTTGGAACTTTGACACATCCCAAATAAGAGAAAGGCTTTGAAAATCTGATCCTGGAAGTTGGTTTATCTCATATTATTAGACTTTGAGTCTAGATTAGGCTGATTAGATGTAAATGTAATCACTGATGTAATTTTTATTTCTTTTGATTCATTGGGTCTGTAATAAGCTATGTAATAAACTTTTTAATAACCACTGGGGTATAGTGAAAAGGGATAGGATTGAATGCATGCCAAAGGGGGTAGATACTATGTCTATAGGATATTTACTCTTTCAAATTCTGCATTTGACACAGAAATCATATTCATAGGACTATTACTTTCAAACCCTGCATTTTCACGTTGATACCATGTCTATAGGATATTTACTCTTCCAAATTCTGCATTTCACATAGAAATCATGTTCATAGGATTATTACTCTCAAACTCTGCATTTTCACGTAGATACCATAACTATGGGAAAATACTGTCTGTGAAGTTCTGCATCTTCATATAGTTAACTACTGAAATTCTCATATAGATATCATGTTCGTAGGCTTCTTCTGCAATTTCACATAGATACTATGTTCATAGGATTTTTTACCTTTTTTTATAGATGCCATGTCTCTGAAAGTCTGCATATCATATAGATAATATGTCTATAGGACTGATGCATATCTGCATTTTTGCATATGCATCAGGCATTAGGCAAACTTGTTATAGAATTTAAATAATCAACCACATATAGATGACCTGTCTATAGGATTTATACATGAACAATAACAGTGTTTAAAAATTAGTAATGCCTAGAAAGCATGCCTATAAGAGTTATCAACTAAAACCTGAATCGTCCACTCGCTCCTAAGTCTAAAATCAGTAGCAATTTTGTTTAACACTCGCAGAACCTATAACCTTGTAACTAACCATTCTTTTTTTGTAATCAGTTTACTCCTTTATCTCTGAACAAATAGATATCATGCCTATAGGTCCAGTTTAACACATAGGCAAACGATTAAGCAATTCATCAATTGTATCAGTCTTTGACAACTGCATCTAAGCATGGCTAATTTGGACTCCCTATCTGGGTAATATGTGGTAAATCAACATCCTACGCCTTAATTTAATTCAGACCGAACCAGTATGTATTAGACATGCTAAACTATATGCTTTTCTTTGTTTTAAGGAAGCCTATTTGAGCCACATTTGCTTACTTGCTCTCCCAAATCTACTGTATATGTTTTGAATGTCGCCTTAGAATTTTATCCTTTGAAACTGTCAAAATCCCCCCAACTTCCTTCCCTTTAAGATTAGTAGTCATATATGTCTCTAGGACTGATAGGACTGGGACGGGTAATAGCATGCAATAAGTAACGATAACATTCCGCGCTTAATACCTTAACAGGATTGGAAGGGTAGACATGGATATGATGACCAAACGATAATACCACGTATATAAACGATTACCAGGTGTTTACTGGGGCGATTCATATTATTTATAAACTTAGGACCCCTTTCCCCTTTACTTGTTTATTTTCAGAATTTCAAAATTATTTTCTTCCCAAACTTCAACCTCTTTAACTTCTTTTATTTTAATTGCTTGCAATCATTATGTGAAAACTACCCTGTATTTATAATTCTTGCTTGCACTTAAAGTCACAATATAGCATTGTCGGAAACCACACTAGTGGATCTTGAGGGGTTCCTAACACCTTCCCCTCAAGATAATTTCTAGCCCTTACCTGAACTCTGGTTTTCCAACTCAAAAACCCTTAGTGTCCTAATGCACTTAATCATTAGGTGGCGACTCTTCAATTCCAAAAACCTAATTCCCAAACGGGAATAGAGTTGTCTTCCCTAATGTCATAAATCCGATTTCGTGAGAAAAAAGGGGACGTCGACAAAAGGTATCTTTAAAAAACTCAATAAAATTATTAGCCGATGTAATAATTAAAATTATCTTATAGTTGTTATAAATATTTAGATTTAAGCTTATAGTAAACTTTAAATTCAGATACAATTATATCTACTTAAATTTTAGTAAATTAGTGACGAACTATATCTATTTGTACTCAAATTGATTATGACATTCTTGTGAGATGTGAAGGAAGAAGTTATGGGTTGATAAAATTGGAGATTATGTATATTGTTGGTATTTATGTTTGTTTCATCAATATTTTATTTTAGAATATACTCTATCAATTGTTTCATTATATGTAAGAGGATTTCTATATGACAAGATTTTTCCTATGTTGATCTAGCTTATTTAAATAAATACATCCGTAAAAGCGAGTCCAAAAATTATTAAGAATTAAAATAAATGAACAGAGGAAAAGATATTTAGTGCCCCAGAGTCATTCTTTCTTAACTCTAAGGCCTAAACGTTATTTTTCCATTTAGAATCAATGCTCTTTGGTTTCACAAATTTTAAAAACTTTCTACCTTCTCTAAAGCACGTATTTATCTTAACTCATAAGAGTGAAAATATAGTATTAATATAATACTATTAATTCTCATAAATTATTAAAGCTTTAAATAATTGGAAGTACTAACGGTTTATTTTTAAGCAAGGAAAGCGGCAAATTCATCCTCCATAAGCAGTAACCGTGAAAAATATTGAAATTTCTTTTGGATTAGGTTTTTCTTCTATTGCTTGTTATCCTTCGCTATTGAACAAATATAAAAGGAGCCCGTTGTAGGAATTCTTCATTGGTTCTTTCTATCCTCTGTCATTTTCTGGAATAAACTTTGTTTGAAAGAGCATTTGAAAATCTTGGAGTGGATTGGAAGTATAGCCAAATCTGAAAATACTCTGTAGGTTTGGATGATTGCTTTTTGTCATGATCCAAACCCCGCACTGGTCGTGATGGCACCTCTCGTGAAGACAAGGGCAGCCAACTAACCCAACTATACTCTTTCAAAATTGTTAAACATAAATGAACGGAAAGATACAACTTAATGATATTAATTAATAGATTTACAACCCAACACAGCCCTAATCAGGGTGTTGTCACACCTTTTTTTTACGAAGATTTATATACACCCCGCGAAGGGCGTAATAAAGAAGTTTTTCCAATTAAAGGATAGTCGGAACGGGATTTATTATTATTTATTCAGAGTCGCCACTTGGGAGATTAATGGTGTCCCAAGTTACCGATTGAATCCCGAACCGAGGAAAATATGACCCTGTTAACAGTCTGCGCACCAGAAATCCGGATATTGTTAATCCGGGAGAAGGTGTTAGGCACTCCCGAATTCTAACACGGTCGCTCAACTGTCGTATTTGATTTTATCTGATTTCCGTATGTGTTCTATTTTTATGTGCTTTTTATTAATAACCCGCTTTATTTGTATTTATTATTTTTTGTATTATTATTATTTTATTTTTTTACAAGAATTGCAACGTCGTAAAAATATATTTTTGAACCACGCCGTACCAGTACGCCCGTGGCTTTTAACACATTTTGACTTTGTTGAGATTTGGATTTGGGTCACATAAATGTGCACCCGTATTTAGGAAAGTAATATTAATAACAATCGCGCCTAAAGCGGCTACGTGTTTATTATTTTTGGGGAAGACCGTAAAATTCGCTAAACGGTCCTCCCAATTTCTAAGTATTTCGGATTGATCATTTATTGAGGGCCCCGCAGTTATTTGTTTTATTGGGCGAGGCTCATCTCCATTTTGTATATAAAGGCCATGCCTAAAGCAACTATATTTTCTATTTTTTTTTGTTTTTTGTATCTAAACAATAAAGGAAATTTTTTAACTATTTTAACTTAAATCCATTGCTATAGTCCGAAACTCAATTTTTATATTTACGTATTAATTTCCCTATTTTTAATTATTTATCTACTGCAGTTTATTAGGCTTTAATGACAATTTTTTTATACTTCCACTTTGCTTAAACCAAGTATTTATAAACATGGGCCTGATACTAAATAAAAGGCAGACCCCAATTCTATTGGTCCTTTCTTATGGAATTTAAACTAAGCCCAAAAAGTGAATAACCAAGCCTATTTCAATTCATCAATGCACATGTCCGTAATTATTAGGCTACTATTTATTCCTTACGAACTACTTTATACACTAATCAATTCACTTATTCCCATAAACGAATTCTGGACGCTTACTATCACTATATTATAATTGCTATTGCCATTTCCTATTACTTTACGAATTTAAAATTTGATTATGAACTTTTACACAGGATCATATTTACTGAGAATTAACTATTTCAATTAAACTAATTTACAACAACTGATAGACTAATGATTATCAAAGAAAAACCGAAGATCTAAAAATATATATAAACATTGACCGAAGTTTTTATATTATTCAAACGAAGCTTATAAAATCTTATCACTTCACATACTATTAACCTAGAATTCTATGATCTAACTCAACAGTCCTTTTACAACTCAATTGTAACAACTTATACAAACTGTTTCAATCTACCAATTTCTTACTACTATTATTGTTGTGCAAGCTACAATTCGAATTAATACATCATCATACAAATTAATATGAAATTGAACTTTAAATTTTAGATCCTTATACGTATTTAAACTTTAAATTTTCACGTGTCTTAAACTTCAAAGCTTTAAACAGTCCAATCCAGTTTAATGTATACAAAATAAAATCAAATCAAACAGTCATTTACAAAATAAACGAACTATTTTAATACACAGTTAAGAAGAAGACTGAATTGGATTTTAGGCTTCAGATCTTCACATGTAATTCAAACTCAAACTTTCAAATTGCAATCTCTGGAATTTACAGAAGTGTACCTGATTGAAGGATAGGAGAAAAGGAGAATTAGATCTCTAGGTCAACAGATTAACAGCAACAGCAATAGAATCAACTCAACAAATCCAAATCATAGCTTCAATGATCAGAATTTAACCACAAGGATTGATAAAATCAACAGAACAGAACTCAAACAAATCGATGCAAACTCTTCAGTATTTTTGATCACCAGAACCAAAGACAAATCAACAAAATAGCCTTTTAAAAATGAACTGAAAATAATGAATTTTTGAATATTTTCTACTAGGTTTAATATTTTTTTTTAGTTTTGAAGTGACTGATTTCGAAAATGTAGAATTAGAATAGCAGAATTGCTTTAGGAAAATTTTCAGATTGCTAAAACTTGAAAAATGAAGCCTATAAGTGCCTATTTATAGATTTAAAAAGGGAGGAAAATTCAAACTTTGTTAATTACAAAGTAGTCCCTCTTTTATTTTAATTTCGTCCTTATTCTTTATTAGTTATTTAAATGACTACCTTATTTATTAAAAATTATATTAGATACCCCATCTAGAATCTTCTAATCCTGATATAATTCCCTATTTGCCCCCACTTCTCTTAAAGTTCTACCCTATTACCACTTTCCTCTACCCAAACTACCCCTACCTCCTTAGTATTATTATCCTTAACCCTTTTATTGTCCCCAAATTACCCCTGAATATTACTTGAATTCACCAACTGACCCTGCTGCCTTTTACCCTTTTACCCCCTTAAGTTTGATTAATTTTCAGAATTACATACTAATTACTTATCAAATAAAATATAATCAGAAACAATTAGCTATAACCAATCGAACAGTTAATCCAACTAATTATTATCAATTCAATTCCTAAAACTAACCAGTAACTAATTAACAAAATAAAATTATTTCTAACAAATATCAGAATCAAAATTTAAGAACTAATAGTTAACAGAATCGAAAAAATTTCAGAAACCAACAAAAAATCTAATTATACTAATTTTTTATTAAACCCTAATTTACTAATCAAGTTATTCATCAAAATTTTATTAAAATCCTATTTTGATATCAAAATTAAATCTAAAAGTATCAGAATCTAAAACCTAAGAACTAAAACTAAAAGATAAACCCTAATAGTCTAATGACAGTCAGTAAACAACTAAAAACATATAAAACATACACATGCAGAGAAAACAGAAAAAGAAAAAGGAAAAAGACTTAGCTTTTGCTCTTTGGACCCTTATTTTTTCTTCTTTTTAATTACCCCATTTTCTGGAAAGTCTTGTGACCATTTCTTGACTCTTTAGTCGCCGGCAGACTCTAGCTTTGACGTTTCGAGTTGTTTCAGTAATTTTTAGGGTTCAAGATTCTTAAAAATAGGTTGAGGGGGTTTAGGGGCTGTCACAGTATGATTTTGGGGCGGATTAGGTAAGGTGACGTTCGCCGGAGTTAGGTTTCCGGCGAAACGTTTTTGAATATTTGAGCAGATATGGGGTGATTTGAAAGAAACAGAAGAGAGGGGTGGAATCAGGAGATTATGGCGGTTATGGGGTGTTAATGGTGGGCTGGATGGATTAAGTGCCGTCTCCCGCCGGTAGGGTTCTGGCGGAGACTAGAGAGAATGCAGGGGCGGCTGCGAGGAGATGAGGGAGAAGAAATGTTTAGAAATGAATTAGGCTTAAAATTTTGATATATTAAAAGAGTGTTATTAATTCTCGATCGTTAGATGAGCTGAAATAAACGGATAAGATCTTTTGTCTATTAAACAATGTCGTTTGTTGTTAGTGAAGACTTAGCCTTGTCCGTTAGATTAATTGAATGAACGGCTCAGATTGAAACTATAATACGGTGTCGTTTTACTTATTAAGTGGTCTGCGTTATGTGACCGTTGGATCAATTGTTTTAACGGTCCAGATTTAAAGGTTTTAAAACGGGGTCATTTGGATGTTTCTGGGCAGACTGATTTAGACTCTTGTTTTGGGCCTGGGCATTTTGGTTTTTGGGCTGGTATTTAGTTCAATTTTTAGCCCAAGTATTTTATTTTGTATTTTTGTATTGTATTTTCTTTTGTATTTTTGTATTTTCTTTTTCTTTTGTATTTTTGTATTTATTTTATTAAATTGTTAAACTAATTAAATTCTAGAAATATTTAATATCTATTTTATAGTAATTTTCAAAAATGCTAAAAATGCTATTTTTTGATCTTTCTTTAATTTGTTTCAAAAAATAAATTAATACTAAAATTGTAAAATTAAAAATCCTAATGCATATGCATATTTTTTGTATTTTTTTAATATGAATTATTATGCAACTAATTAACACAAAAATACCACAAATATCAACAAAAATTGAAAGATCATTTTGTTTAGATTTTTAGGAATAATTTGCTTAGGGAAAAAATCACGTGCTCACAATGGTCACAAGTCACGAGTATCTATGAGAATGAAATTTCCACTTTACAGTCCAGAAATACACTGAATAAGAATAATGAATAACATAGAGAGACAGTGGTGCTGTGAACACTGGCAGTCACCTCGCTAAAA
Organism: Nicotiana glauca; assembly: GCA_026770625.1. Classification (NCBI taxonomy): domain Eukaryota; kingdom Viridiplantae; phylum Streptophyta; class Magnoliopsida; order Solanales; family Solanaceae; genus Nicotiana; species Nicotiana glauca. Next base: position 66,996 of record MU733294.1, read on the forward strand.
CCTCTACAACTCTGCCTCCACGCAACCAATAACCACTACAGGGTGAATAAATACCTGCAACTGCATGCAAGGTGCAGGAAGTAAAGTGAGTACTCCAACTCAGTGAGTAATAAAAGTAAATAACAACTGAGCAGTGAGAAATCACGTAAAGAAAACCATCATGCTATATAAGAGCAGTGAAAAACCCCTTTGGGAGAAAGCAGTGAAGCTATAAATCCTTTAGAAATAACTTAGCTCAGTTTAAAACCTCTTTTGAAAATGACTTTTTCAACAGTTATGCAAATGAATGCAGAAAAAAATAGTGCAGATATGCACAGAAGTCTGCCTCTCAGGCACCATACTTGGTTATCAGATAATTCCAGAAAAATAGGTGAATATTGCAAGAAGAAGCACAACAACATATAATAGCAGACAAATGAAATAAGGTAAACACAACAAACAGTGCCGGTACCGCTGCGGCATGTAGCCCGATCCATTTAACATCGACGACGCTCACTGGGGGTGTGTACAGACTCCGGAGGGGCTCCTACAGCCCAAGCGCAATATCAAGCCATCTCGTGGCATCAATCAGGCTCTCACCCTCAATATCAATATAGTACCGCTGCGACGTGCAGCCCGATCCATAAGTATCCTCACAATACAGGCCCTCGGCCTTACTCAGTCAACAAAAATCACGTAAGCTACTTGGGCAACAATAAACTATGATGCTCAGCCCAAAACATTTTATCGAAATATCATTTCGGGTATTTAAGGCATAATAAATTGGCTGAGTTTTAAAATAGTGGAAAATACATGACTGAGCTCAAATATATAATTAAATCAGTGAGGAATTTTCAACAACAATCCCCGAAGGGTTCAAATAATTGGCACGAAGCCCAAGTATAGCAATCAGCCCAAATTATGATGATAACAAGTAATTTCAGTCAAATACATTGTAAATTCATCAATCGGGATGGACAGAGTCATAATCCCCAACGGTGCTCTACCCCACGCTCGCTATCCAGTGTGAAAGTCACCTCAATATAGCACTATGATGTGCAAGTCCGGGGTTTCAAACCCTCAAAATATCATGTACAATCATTACTCACATCGAACCGGTGAAATCTCTAGCTCGTGATGCCTTTGCCCCTCAAATCGGCCTCCACGCATGTCGAATCTAACCAAAATCAGAGCGAATACATCAGGATATGCTAAGGGAACAATACCCAATCGAAAACAATCGAAAAATATCAAGAATCTTGAAAGTAGAAAAACCTGAGCCTCAGGCCCACTTCTCAAAAACAAATCAGAAAATTAATATTACCGGAATCCTTATCTCTCCACAAGTTCATACATACCAAGAACTCTCAAATCCGAGCTCAAATGACCCATCAAATCTCAATTTGAAATATCAAAAACTCAAGCCCTAGTTCATCAATTTTAGGTTTAATTTCCATGAATTTCTAGGTTAATGCCACATAAAAATCATGTTTTTAACTCATAAAACTTACCTCCAGTCAATCTCAGTTGAAACCCTCTTCAATCGCTCCCAAAAAGCTCTCAAGATGTTCAACAATAGAGGAAAATACCTTAGCTAGTGGATGAAATGATACTTTTAAAACCTTCTCTGCCCAGCTCTTTTCCACTTCTGCGGTCCCGTTTCTGCTTATGTGAGACTGCCTCTGCGATTTTTCTTCCGCTCCTGTGGAAATCCCAACTCGAGCCCCAACTGCTTCTGCGGTTATACAATCGTATAAGCGATACCGCTTCTGCGGTTAGCCAATCACTTCTTCGGAACCACCCAGGTCTCCTCACCGCTTCTGCGGTCGATCCTTCGCACAAGCGAGACCGCTTCTGCGGTCCAAGCTTCGTAGAGCGAAAACACCAGTTGTAGCAGGCTCAGCATCATGAAAATTCCAAAACTCTCTGTTTAACCATCCGAACTCACCCCGAGGCCCCCAGACCTCAACCAAAAATACCAATACCTCCCATAATATCATTCAAACTTGTTCCGATCTTTAAAATACCTCAACAACACTAGAACCATCATTTCTCATCGAATTCAAGCCTAAGTTCTTTAAAAACTTCCGAAATACGTATTCGATTAACAATCCGACCAAACGACGTCCGAATGACCTGAAATTTTGCACACACATAACAAATTACATAATAAAGTTACAACAACTCTCGGAATTCCATTTCGATCCTCGGATCAAAATCTCGCCTATCAATCGGAATTTGCCAAAATACTAATTTCGCCAATTCAAGCCTAATTCTACACCGGACCTCCAACATCAATTTCGATCACACCCCTAAGTCACAAATCATCCTCCGAAGCTAACCGAATCATCGGAATTCACATCCGAGCCCTCTAACTCATAAGTCAATATTCGGTTGACTTTTCCAAATCAAACCTTACTTAAAGAGACTAAGTGTCTCATTTCTACCCAAAACCAATCCAAATCAACTCTAACACACCAAATACTGATAATGGAACATGAAGAAATATAAAATGGGGGGGGGGAGGGGACGGGGCGGTAACACATGAGACGACGGGTTGGGTCGTCACACTTTTGAGGTATATTCTAATTGATTCCTATTAGTTTTTTTCTTACTTTCCAATGGATAAATCATGGATTGGAAAGACATGGAACACAAATGAATACTTTCTTGGTTTGGATAAATTTCTTGATTTTGCGTTTAAGAATGCAGTTGTTGAAAATACAATCAGATGTCCATGTCCTAAATGTGGTTTTGGCAAGTGGAAAACTAGAGAGATAGTGCAGGATCATTTGCTTTGCAAGCCATTCCCTCAAAATTATGTTATTTGAATCTTCATGGTGAGAAACAAGTATTAGAGCTTTCTGGAGATAGAGATGTTATGCAAGAATTCTTTCACCTAGAAAATCCAATAGACAACACCTTTTGATCAGTTCAATATATAGAATTGTACTTCTATGTGATAAGAAAATGAAATCAACAAAAATGGGTAAACATAGTTCTTTAGATCAAGATCTTTTGTGGAAAATATTCACTATGTTTAAATATTGCTCTCACAATGAACATACTGCTGATTCTTTAGTGTTTTTCGATGTCCCAGTCAATGAGTCTGGACAAAGCATCTACATATTAAAGAAAAATAAAGAACTTTGGATACGAGGCATGCAATGAAAATTAGTTCACACTGGAGTATGTGATTTGCCTGGTGCAGGGTGCCTTTGTGCTTTGTCACCTGTTTGAGAAGAATGATTTGAAGAAGGATGAGCATGTTGAGAGTTCCAATTTAGATGATGTTGAACTGAATGCTATAGTTGCCAAATCACCTACTGAAGATAATCTATTTGAGGCAGCCACTCCATTAGCAATCATACAATCTTTAAGTGATAGCGATAAAAACTATGCTGCAAAGCTTCCCAAGGGCGAGATGTATGGAAAATTACCCATTGAGAGCCAACACAACATTTGTATTGCTGATGATACTGACGATCAGATGTTGGACATAACTTCCATACCGGTAAGAAAAACTAAATTAGGATTCTACTTTTGTGCTTGAATAACAAGGTTTCTATAGTGTATTAAATTGGTTAAAGTGACAACAACTCAAAAAGGAATTGATTAAAGTAATAATTTTATTTTCTGCTTTATATTTAGCCGGATATGGAGCTAGAGGAAGTGAGGAAATTTTTGTGACCTGTAATGCAGCCTCTAGATTGGAAGATCTTCTCCCCATTGCACTCACAATTATAGGTTAGTTGATTCTTGGTATCAACGATTTTCCTCGTAGAATAAAAAACTTTTGGCCTATCTGGGGTTTTTATAGCAAATATACCACTAGGCATGCTACCTAGTGTCTAATATATTAATAAAAAGAAAGAAAAAATTACAGTGGAAGAGTACAAATAAGGGGGGCAAAAGTGGTCACTGTGTTGCCTCTATGCCTTGGCTATATAATCATCGCTCTGCGCTTCCATTGCCATATGTGCAGCTTCGGTTGCCGGCATCGTCTCGCAAGGGCGAATGATTTCTTAGCCGTGTAGATAATTTCCAAAGGCATTGGACATAAGCAAATACATACTCCACTAGACCTTACCTTACAATTTCTACTGAGGCAATAACAGCCTCATCTAATAACAAGAATGCAAGAAATAAGACGTAGAGCGAACTAACTATTGTGTGATCATAATAGAGTTTATAACATACTCTATTATGATAGTACATATGATAATGCTAATAAAATGGCAAACTAGAATGATGTAGATATAATGATCTTGCTGTTTCTTCTCTAATCTTGTGAAATCTTTAACTTGTAAAATCCTTTGTTCATCGTAAACACGATTGAAATGTCTTCAAACATAATCATTTCTTCTTGGATAGATTTGACTTATTGGACCTTATGGAGGTGGTAGGGGCAGCCATCTTTTGCTTTTCAACTCTCTTGGGGAGTCGCCTAATTGTAGCCTCTTGAACCAATTGAGGGAGTACCAGATGTTTTAAAAGTTTGATGCGATTTACACTCCCTGAAGAGTTTGTATGAGCAGCCTTAGAGACTGTTTTTCCAGCACTGTTTCAGTTGTTGATCTTGTCTCATCCACCATTTTTTGCACATTCTCGTCATCCTTCTTCGCAATACTAACATGATCCTCAACCAATACATCAAATGAGTTTGAAATAATGGTGTTCATTGATGTTGTATTTTGGTTTTTAGAACCTGGAGAATTTCTATTGTTAGGTGAGTGATTTATAATTGTCCAAGCTCTTTGTTCTGCTTGGGTAGATGCACTTTGCTGTTGGTGATTAGCTTGTTCAACTACTGCTAATGCTTCTGACCCATTTGTATTCCCCAAAGCAGCAATATCTTTATTTTCTTGACCTCATCTTGCACAACATTATATGTTAAATCTATTTGTTTTTCAGCTAGAACACCCTGTGCACCAGTAGTGTTGACAACTACATAAGTAGGTCGACTACCAGATGCACTCAATGCATTAGTAGCCGCCATTGTTAAACTTGCATTTCTTGGTTGATTTTTAGCTTTTTCAAATTGGCCTAACTATGCTAATGTTGCGTGTTTCTTAGCATAATTTGCTTAATCTGCACCTGTTATTGCACTCCTGTCCACCTTCTACTGAAGCTGCGCAAGTTCAATAGCAGGATGTCTAAGATTTGCAGATGGTCCCCGAACTACTGTACTAGCAGGTTGTTCCACAGTTTCATTCAAAGCAACACCATCCTTCGAATTTGGACCTTGTCAATTCTGCTCAGAGTTATCAAAAGCTTAAACCACTTCCAAACCTGCTTTTATAGTAGGCCTTCGTTCATTTCCATCATCCTATAACTTCCACATCTGCCCACACGAATTAGTTTGACCTTCATGCCCAGTTCTTTTTACCTCTAATCCTTGTGCGACACTAGCCAAAGCTCGATCTACTGGGACCTCCAACAACTTAGAATTCTGCTCAAATCTTTTCCCGAATTTGATACAACCAATTCCCTTTTTCCATCCTCTGGCACAGTATGAATATGTTGAGTTTACCTGATTTCTCTTGCAATATCTTCTGTTGCCCAACGCTTATCGTGTAGTGATGGTTCTATCATTTGTTGTCCAACTCTCTTGGCATTCAAAAACTCCCTAGCTTCCCCTTTTGAAGGTTCGACACAAGCCATCTGGACAACAGGCAGTTGCTCATGATCTGCCCTATTTTCCATCTCAACGCGACCACCTTCATTAGCCCTAGCCATCATCAAACGGCATGCAAAAACTAGCTAAGACGAGGTGTGTCTTGGATGCTTGCATGCTCAATCATTTAGTGATATTTTGTTCTTAATGAATTGTTTCTATGCATAGTAGGTGGTGCAATGGGAAGAGGGACACTATCTGTGAAATTTGTTGCCACGTTTGTAGGTCCAATATTTTGGTCGTGTGTTCATTCTTTAAGACCTAAATATTGCTATTGAGTAGATTGATCTTAACCATGCTTCTCTTTAATGTGAGAGTACAGAAATTTAAACCAAATTATATAGCACCAGCTCCTATGCTTTGGCCTATCACAGTTACATTCTAGTAGTCCTCTTATTCTGTATATAGAATAGTTTCTGATGTTTGGTAATTATGTACTTACCACTCAACCTTGTAAATTGTGTGCAACGCAGCATTGCTTGAAATATCTCTATGTTTGGCACAAGATGAAGAATGCTCATATTGGCACGAGGTATATGTGTTTATTCTTACTTATTTGTATCTTGCCTTTTCATGTCTGCTTGGTTAATTTTTTACATTCTAGTTGTAGAATTCATCTCTATAGGGTTACTAGTATTAAAAGAAATCTGATATATTTTTTACTGAATAACTAGATTTTGTTTTGTGATTCATGCAAGTGTAAGGAGAATATGCTCAAGTATTGCTAGTGACTGCTGACACTAATTGCTTTAAAAGTATTCCCAGATGTGTTCTTCCAAAGCAATAAATGACTTTGAAATAGTCATTAGCTAGTTGGCATAACATTCTATAAAATAGTCAGTCAAAATGAGATAAGGCGTATATTTTTTGGTTTTTCTTGTTTGGTAGGGTTAGGGAGGGTGAATTGAAGCCCATAGATGCAGAGCAATAGAGAGAGTATGGTCACAAGATGGTGAATTTCATTCCCGATTATTACAAGAACAATGAGAGCTCACTGTTCTCAATCAAGTTCAAGTTTTCACAATAACCTATCAATTTATTTTTGTATCCTTACCCAAGAATTAGTTGTTTCCCCGTAGAAGGTTTAACCCTTGTATGATAATGCTATTTTGGCAGAGTTTGTGGAGACTTAGCTAAAAAAAGTACTCCATTATATTTCGAATGAAATTAGTAAAGCTCAATCTTTTAATGAATACATATTTACTATCCTAGCTGGTTGGTGACCATATCATATGTCATTGCTCATGATAAAAAATTTATTTAGTTCCATGAGGATTTGAATTTGTAATGTTTGTAAACTATGGTTATTTTTTATAAAATTTAATTTATGTTGTAAGTTATTTGATAAAATTATTTCCTTAATCCTACAATTAAAAAAAATCAAATAGAAAAAAAGTATTCAACAACAAAATATTGTGGCAGAAATTAACTGCCACTATTTTTTTTAAAATACTAATATTATATTGTAGCGGTTGTAAACCCCCACATACCTTTTTAAAAAAAAGAAATTAAATCATATTTTGGGCGTTTATAAAAGCCCCACAATATTTTATTTGAACTATTATGATCATATTGAGGGGGTTTATAAACCCTCGCAGTATGTTTTTTTTTGACACATCGAAATCATATTGCGGGATTTTTAAACTATCATTAATTATCTTTCAAAACCCCCGCATAACTTTTTTTTAAAATATTTAAATCATATTCTGGGGGTTTTTAAACCCCCACAATATATTTTTTGAACCATTATGATCATATTGAGGGGGTTTATAAACCCTTACACTATTTTTTTTTTGAAACACCGAAATCATAATTCTTTTTGTGGGGTTCAAAAACTGTCACAATTTGACAAAAAAACCCACAACGTAAGTGCTTTTTTATAGTGTTAGTTAATGCGGAATATCAATAGGTCATGTAGTCATCACCTTTTAGCTAGTTTCTACGTAAACCTAGTCAATGATATATTTTGAAAACTTAATTTTGCCAAATTACCTTGTAAATGAAACTCAAACCCCCTTTGATATGGTCTTCTTACAAATAAAATGCTGATTTATGATAAAAATAAATACTAGTAACATAAAAGTTGAAATAACACATAAATTTATAGTATTTGAAACATGAAAGGAGATAAATATTTTTATTACATAGAAATCAAAGGGATACGTTTGATTCACCATTATTTTAAGCATACCTTCCAAAATATTGTAGCTTGATAATAGTATACATCTATGTAATGCAACTACAATCAACTGTTGGGAAGCATGTCAGGTTAATAAAATGGAAAAAAATATTTAAAGGAGAAAAACAATAAATTGCACAAGACAAGATAAGAAAAGATTTACGTATTTCGGTAATTTTTGCGTACTCCACTGTCACACAAAGAATAGCTCTTTATTAATTGAAGAGAAATAAGAAGTTGAGGGATGATCTGCAAATAAATAGGCAAATATCCTTTTATAGGCATTTGAATACCCTGTCGAAATAATCACTTACGTCATAGAAAAAGAATTCGAAAATGAATTCTCCCCCCTGACATTCTGCTTCATGCTACTTCTTTTCTCTTTGACTTTTCTTTCTTTCTTTAAGAAGTGCACGGTTTTCTTTCCCATCAATATCGCCTAAAACCCATGTGCATAAAATAATAACTATTTTCTCCGTTTCAATTTAAATGAGGTAGTTTGACTCGGCACGAAATTTAAGAAAGAAAAAAAAGAAAACTTTTGAAACTTGTGGTCTTAAAAACTCAAGGGGTAAAAGCTTAAGGGGACATGACATTTATGTAGTTATAAAAGTTTCACATTAAGGATAAAATGAGTAAAATAAAGAATTTAAAGTTGAATTATTTTCAACTGTAGAAATGTGTTATTTTTTTTGAACGGGCTAATAAGAAAAGTGTGTCATCTAAATTAAAACAATTGAAGCATTCTCTAGTGTGCCGCCTTCACATTATTAGTTTTGAAAGCCAATTGAGGCAGTACATAGCCTCAGTTTGTCAATACCAACAACTTTGGTTAATATATTTGAAGGATTCTTCGATCCTAGTATCTTATGTAGGTAAAGAGTTCTATCATTTATCAACTCTCGAATATGATGATACCGCAACTGATATTCTTAGATCTTGCATGAAACATTGGATTCTTGGCAAGATGAATTGAATTCTGGCTATCGTTGAAAAGCTCATAGTTGTCCAGCTCTTTACCTAGCTTTTTAAGAAAACTCTTGAGCCAAATCATATCCTTTCCAACTTTTGAGATTTCCATGTACTCTATTTCAGTGGTAGATAGAGTAACACTTTTTTGAAGTCTGGACATCCAGCTAAAAACTTTACCACCCAAGGAGAACACGTAGCCCATAGTACTTTTTTGTCTATCCATATTGCCGCCAAAATTTGCATCAGCAAAACCTTGTAACATAATATTGTTCCTTTAACAAAAAAGTGTCACATCTGAGGTGCTTTTGAGGTATCACAATATCTATTTTACACCTTCCCAATATTTCTTTCTTGGATATGACATGTATCGACTGACAACTCCAACTGCATGAGGTATGTCAGGTTTAGTACAAACCATAAAATACGTCAGACTTCCTACTGCTGAGGCATATGGAACTTTGGACATATACTTCCTTTCTTCATATGTGTTAGATAATTGGTCCTTCGACATATTAAGATTGCTTCAGAATGGAGTGCTTCTGGTCTTTGCATCAAGAAGACTGAACTTACTTAGTACCTTCTATATGTGTTTTTCTAAGACAACTTTAAGGTCCCTTCAGACATATTTCTGCTAATCCTCATCTCAAGTATTTGCTTAGTTGGTCCTAAGTCTCTTATTTTAAATTCCTCCCCATGTTGTTGCTTAACCTATTGATCTCATTTATGCTAGATCCTGCAATTAGCATATCACTAAAGTATAACACTAAAATGATATAGGATTCATCAATTTTTTTGATATAACAATAATAGTCCATCTCATATCGTGTGAAACCATTAATATGCATGAATCCATCAAATCTCTTGTACCACTATCAAGGAGCTTGTTTTAACCGTACAAACTCTTCTTCAACTCACACATACCAGAAACTTGAAAACCTTCAGGTTGCTTCATGTAGATGTCTTCTTCAAGGTCACCATACAAGAAAGCAGTTTTATCATCTTGCTGCTCCAAATACAATTTTTTTTTGCAGTTATGATACTTAGCACTAATCTGATAGTAGTTAATTTGACTATAGGAGAGAAGATATCGGTGTAGTCAATTCCTTCCTTCTATTGAAGGCCTTTTATTATTAATCGTACTTAGTATCTTTTCTTACCGTCACGCTCTTCCTTGACCCTGTATACACACTTTTATTGTAATATAATTTTCCATATGAATACTGTGTTGAACATGAAATATGTTATTGTATTAAAACACTGATTCGCTCGTTGATACCTAATTTGATCTTCATAGAGTTCTTCAGATATTTTTTTATGAAGTTTTGTTGCCTTCTCTACTTTTGGTAACTCTATAAGTATCCATATTTTATTAATTTGAAGAGAATTCATCTTTTCTTTGATGGCTAGCTTCCACTTGTTAGAGTTTATCACCTACATTGCTTTAATAAAATACTCTGGTTCTCCAGCATCAATCATAAGTAAATAGTGGGGAGAGAGAGAGAGAAAGAGAGAGAGAGAGAGAGAGAGAGAGAGAGGAGAGAGAGAGAGAGAGAGAGTTAATCTATATGGAGCATTCGTGACTCTTTTAGATCTCCTTAATGTTGGTTTAGTTGTAACTGATCCCGAATTTGATTCAAGTTCTGACTCCATATTTGGGTTTGCATCTCATTCTATCTCTGGTTCTAGTTCTAATTATTATCCAAATTCAAATTTTTGTTCTTCATATTCAATTTCAGAATGAGTTGTAATCCCTCTGCCCACTTAATTTTCCGAGACTTCTTCTAACTCAACTGTTTCAGATGTCTGTGTGCTGGTGCTGGTTGGTACTACTCCAAATTTATTCTTGTACATCACATTTTTATTGAATGTGATATTCATGTGTCTTAAGATCTTTCTATTCTGATCATCCCAAAATTGGTAACAAAAATTATCATCACCACAGCCAATAAAGAAATATTTCTTCGCTTTAGGATCAAGCTTATCTCTATCATTAGAGTTTACATGCACATAAGTAGCACAACCAAAGATTTTTAGATGTAAGAGAGTACCTCCTTTCTTGCCCATACCTCCTTAGGAATTTTGAAAATTTTGCGTTATAGAGGGTCCCCTGTTTATGAGGTAAGATGTCTTGTGAACAGCCTCAACCCAAAAATACTTCGGTAACCTAGAATGTATTCTCATATTTATGGCTCGTGCATTCAGGGTTCTGTTCATCCTCTCAGAAATACCATTTTGTTCCAGTGTTCCAGGAACTATGTTGATTATTCTGATCTCATTCTCTGAGCAAAATGCTTTGAACTCTTGACTATCATACTCTCTTCATTGTCAGACTTCAGACTTTTTAACTTTAGGCTTGTCTGATTTTCAACTTCAGCTTTCCATCTTTTAAAAGTAATAAACACATCAGATTTATTTTTAGAAAATAAACCCATACCTTTCTCGTGAAATTATCAATGAAGGTGATATAATAGCATGAGCCTCCCAGAGAAGTTACAGAAGCTGGTCCCCAGACATCTCTATGCACTAGTTCCATCTTCTCTTTATTTAGCATTCTTCTCGCCTTTGAGAAACTAACTCTCTTTTGTTTCTTATAAATGCAATCTTAGCACAAACCTACTTCAACATTCTTTAGGTTTGACAACTTTTCTTTGGATGCCAACAACCTCTCCCTTCTCACTCATATTCCAAGCCTCCGGTGCTATAATATTGTGTCACAACCTTGGTCAACTACTGCTATAATATCTCTCTGTATTGTGGTTGCATACTATTTTTCTTTCTTGAAGTCTCTTACCACAATAAAATTTCCTTTGGTTATCTTCCAAGACCCGTTACCGAATATTATTGTGTATCCTTCACTGTCAATCTGACCCATGGATATTAGATTTTGCTCGAGCTCAGGAACATGTCGAACATTTTGTAATTTCCATAGTATCCCTTGTGAAGTCTTTATATGAACTTCAACTTCTTCCACAACATCTAAAGGCTCCTCGTATGCTAGATAAACCTTCATGAATTTTCCAAAAATATAATTGTGTAACATTTTTTTGCATAAGGTAGAATGAAAGGATGCACTTGTGTCTAGAATCTAAGATTCGATTGGACTATCTGCACAAAAAATTAGTGCATCACCGACTTGTTCAGCAACTACATTTGCTGAATTATCATCCTTGTATTGACCATTCTTCTTCTTCTTTGGTTCTATACACGGACTACTGTAGTGTAACAACCCGACCAGTTGTTTTGAGCTCTCGTGTGTCTTTCAGTGGTTTGAGGCTACGAGCAGCTTCACTTCAGGTATTATGACTTGTACACATGGTCGGAACCGAATTTCGAGAAGTTCAGAGTTGATTTGGAGAGAACATTCTCATTTTGGAAGCTTTAAAATGGAAGAATGACTAAGGTTGGATTTTTTATTAAATGACCTCGGAATTGGAATTTGGGTTCTAGTAGGTTTGTATGATGATTTTGGACTTGGGCATATGCCCGGATTGGGTTTCGGATGACCTGGGAGCATTTCAACGCCTATTGTGGAAGTTAGCAGGAAGAATCTCATAAATTTAGGTTGATCTTCATTTCAATATTATCGATGTCCGTTTGGGATGCTGAGTCTGGGAATAGCTTCGTATGGTGATTATGGTATTGGGAGCATGTCCGAAAGTGGATTCGGAGGTCACTAGGTCATTTTAGGGTCATTGGGCGAAAGTTAGAAATTTGAAGGTTTTTTAGAAGTTTGACCAGAAGTGGACTTTTTGATATTAGGGTTGGATTCCGTTTTCATAAAGTTAGAGTTGGTCTGTAATGTCGAATGTGACTTGTGTGCAAAATTTGAGGTAAATCAGTCGTGATTTGACAGATTTCGGCATCGAATGTAGAAGTTTGAAGTTCTAAAGTTCATTAAGCTTGAATTAGGGTGCAATTCATAATTTTGATGTTGTATGATGTGATTTGAAGGCTCGACTAAGTTCGTAATGTATTTTGGGACATGTTGGTATAATTGGTTGAGGTCCCGAGGGCCTCAGGTGGAATTCGGATAGTAAACGGATTGAGTTTGGACTTGAAAGAAAGGCTGAGGGCTACTGTCATCTGGTCTAACCGCACCTATGAGGCTTCAGCCGCAGGTGCGGAGGTCATATAAGAGACATAGGAGCCGTAAAAGCGAAGTAGGTCACCCAGGTGAAGGACCACATGTGCGGAGTTTTTGGCCGCATCTGTGCAAGTGCAGAAGTTGAGCACAGAAGCTGAAGCAGCCTCGCACCTGCGAAGCCGCATGTGCGAATACTGATCCGCATGTGCGAAAAATGCGCTGGCCTGTGAGGTTTCCTTAAAACGGGTATTTGGCCCATTTTTCTCCCATTTTCATTTGGCTTCAGTAATTTTGGAGAGCTTCTAGGGGAGATTCTCATAAACCAACTCAAGGTAAGTGATCCCTACTTATTATAAGTTAAATATATGATTTGTATAAGGATTTAAACATGGAAATTAGTAGGAATTGTGGGGTTTTTGGTAGAAACCCTAGAATTTGGTATTTTGTATTTTTGACCACAAATTAGGATATGGAATTGAGAATAAATTATATATTTGAGTTCATGAGATTACAGGTAAAGTTTATCTTCGAATTTTTTTGGAATCCGAGCACGTGGATCTGAGGGTGATTTTATCAACTTTTCAAGCGGAGTTGGGAATTCGTTTAAATTGAATTGTTGTGAGTATTAGAGTATATTTTTATGGGTTTGAATGTTTATCGACTAATTTTGGAGTGTTGGGTATCAGTTTGAATTTTTAGGAAGGCTTGGGAGCCGATTATGAAACTTCGGAGTGACGTAAGTCTCCTTTCTAACCTTGTAAGAGAGAATTAGCCCCATATGTGAACTAAATTAATACATGCTTCTATTTGTGGGGGCTACGTACACACGAGAGTCTATACATGCTACTAATTATGATTATGTCCGAGTAGCTCTAGGCTTACACCATAATTTGCTAATACCATTATTTGATCATGTTATTTACTTGCCTTGAAGGAATTTAAATCAAGTATACTTATTAAATGCCTTGAAATGAGTTGAAATTGAGGATTTCAGCACTTGAAAGTTTCATTTGGACTTCATATGTTGAAAAGAATTAAAGAATATTATAAAAATAATTATTTAAGAAATTATATGTGTAACCGCATCAGAATTATATTCCGCGAGCGGGATAAATTTTTACTACTCTTATGGGATCGGGCCGCTCGCCTCGGTAGGATTTATGTACCATATTCTCATGGGAGCGGGTCGTTCGCCTTGGTAGGTTGATAGATATATCTATGGTTCGTGCCGTTCGACCCTCGGAGTGCACAGTTTAATTATTATATTGGATCAGGTCATACGCCTCGACATTTCTTACATCATATACTCATGGAATCTTGTGTAATATTCGGCAAGCAGCCAGTGTATTCGTGATTTATCTGGATTTGAATTTATGATAATCCACTTGATGAGGTCCACCACATCGTTATGTGTGCTCTAGTTACGGAGGAAATTTTTATTGGGAAGCTTGAGTTCATTATAAAGAGGGGAGACTTGTATCATGTACCTTTATGTTTATTTAATTTATTTATTTTTTCTGCCCCTCATTTATTTACCTATTTACTGTACCTGATATTATTGGATCACTAGTAAGTGTCGGAGTCGACCTCTCGTCACTACTTCTTCGAGGTTAGACTGGATACTTACTGGGTATGCGTTGTTTTCGTACTCATACTACACTTGTTGTACATTTTGTTGTACATGCATATACACGTATAGTGGCCTAGAGGGAGAAGCAACGTGGTTGAGGCGGGGACTTAGGTTAGCTGCATCTGATGTACGATCCGCAGCCAACAGAGTCTCCTACAAAGTACTTATATTTTTTTTCCGTCCAAATGTGTTTTCCGAACGGATGATGTACTTTACTTAATTTTCCTAGTTGATGCTCATGCACTTATGACACTGGGTTCTGGGATGATTATAGGATTTTTCAGTATTGAAATTTGCTAAAACCATTATTATTTACACTATGAAGTTCATATTTTATTATTTAATTAAAGAAAATTATGATTTCAAAAATATTAAAATAAGAACTAAAATAACTATTTGGTGTTGGCTTGTCTGACAATATTGTTCGGTGCCATCACGACCTTTAATGGATTTTTTATCGTGACAAGATGGTATGAGAGCACTAGGTTCACTTAGGTCTCATGAGTCATGAACCAGTCTAGTAGAGTCTTGTGGATTGGTACAGAGACGTCTTTACTTATCTTCGAGAGTTTACAAGGCTGTTAGGAGAACTTCCCTTCTTGATTCCTCATTGTGCGATTTGATTCCTTTAAGGCTTATGCCTTCATTTCCTTCCTATTTAATCTTACGCGGCATGAAGCTCTTGTTAAAAATTGGAAATCAAGGAATTTAAATGGTACTACAGATTGGTGCAGGATGTTTCTCCATGCGTATTTGATTTGGGCTATTATCGTTACCTCGTGGAAGGCTGTTTTGTCATATCAGCTCAGTATCAGTATTACCTAAGGTTTTGAGATTTGACCTTGATTGTTTTGACGATTCATGCATTGCTATCGCATAATATTTATGTAACGGTAGGATGCTTACCTATGCATTGATGCAATGAATGATTTCGAAGGAGATATACTCAGTGTATAATTAAGAATTTAGTATTTTATTTCCGGGGAAGGAAAGGCAATCCAACTAAGAATGTTCATATTTGGGTAGATGGAGTAACGAGACTTGGTATTTTTGAGCGTGGTGGAATTTTCTTCTGTGATGTGGTGCCATTGTCCTTGTTGAATGTGCTAATTAGTTTGCAGGTGTTATGGTTTCCTTCAATTTGCCTTCAGGGCGGGGTATTGTGAAATGTGCCAGGGAAGTGGTTGTCAGAAATTGTGGTGTGTAGTGGTTCAGAATTGAATCAGTGTTCCTAGTGTTGATGGATCAAGAAAGATGATCTTCGTGGAGGTTTAAAGTTGGTAGCGATCTATTAATTCAGGTGCCACGAAAATGGTTTTTTTGATTTAAGGCAACAACTGGGCAGCGAAGGATGAGAAAGGACAGTTAGGTGGTGTCTTGTGGTGGTTAAATTTCTAGAAGGCCAGGTATAAGAAACAAAACTCGGGAGTTGCTTAAAGGAGAGGGTTTGACCAAAGTGAGAGAATGACAGAGTAGTATATGGGTTCTGTGGTAGGATAACTACACCCTTGAGGAAAGTATAGAGTGATTTGGGATTCATGGTGGATAGTGACTAGGTCTACGAGCTTAATTTGGAAGATTGTCTGCTATACGGAGGAAGGTTGGATACGACGGAAAGAAGTTGCTTGATATGAAGAAGGATAAAGCATAACTTTTGGTAGGAAGGTAGTGTCACACTTTTTGGGATGTTAATGGGGAGTGAACGGACTTGTACAACTGGTGAATGAGCATAGGTTAGGATGGGTTACTGATTTTGTAAGTAATTTTACCCAGTGCATCGTCGTTGGAGGATGTCGACATGGAATTTCCACATGTGGGTTACCTCATGTGAGCAGGCTAGCAGTAGCGTGGCATTGACAATGCTTCAATGAAGAGTTCTACTGGTTATCCGGTAAGAGGTCAAATATGTAAATGTGGCTAGTCATTTAGATAGCTCATAAAATATTTAATGGAAAGATTTCGAAAAATTTGCGGGTTGATTGTGCAAGGTCATGCCAATGAGGAAGAAGGAATCTTTCTGGGTTCCAGGGTTATGCTATGGTAGCCTTAAGCTAAGTAGGAGAGCCTCACCGCCTACGATTGGATTGCATAGTTGTCTACTTGTGAGGATTCTGGTTATCGGCATATTGGTGGGTTATTATGAATAAGGAAAAAGAACACCAGTAGTGATGTGAGCAAAGGATTTGAGGATTATGTGCTATAATTGGCCTTATCGACCAATGTTCAGCCTTTGGGAATGTTCATGATTTACGCTTCGAGTAGAGGTGATTTACAAGGAAAATGATTCAGTGTGGTGCTTCTATTAGATGGTGTTCATATTCTAAAAGAGCCTTGGAGTTGATTATATTCGATACCAAGTCAGAGTGGGTGACTCTCAACAACGGCCCTAGTGAATTCAACTGTTAAAGTTTGGTGCCTAAGGATTTTGATTCCATAGTATCGTTAAGTATCAAGCTTTTCCAGCGAATTATGAAAAGGGGCTGGGAGTGTTCTATGTTATCGCCAGTCTGCGGTGTAGCATTGAAGGAATAGGAGAAAATAACTTCGGACTCATAGGGGAACTATCAGAATGGGTGTACCACTTGAAGATGTGAATGAGGGCACAAGAAGGGCATGAGATGGTTAGGGAGTTTTGAGACAACGTGCTCTCGTGAAATAAGGTCACTAAGATGAGTTTGAATTTAAGTATGCGATGTTTTGAATGGATATATTATTATTCCTAAGGCAAATTCGGAGTAAATCAGAAGAAGTCGGGTTGGTTAGCAATGGTTGAATTGGCATGATGGTGGAAATTATCAGTTCCTTCAGTGTGTTAAGTTATACGGGTGATTCGTGGCGATACGTGCGAGGATTGACGGCCGCTGTAATTAATTTTATTTGGAGGAATTTGAGTATTATGGCATGTTGTGTGTAGAAGGATACCAGAAGAGTTATGGTGGTTTAGACCACTACTTGAGGTTGGTATTTTCTATGATTATAAGAATTCAGTCACGTGTTGCTATGGCTCTCTTGGCATGAGCTAAGTAAAGGTTATACATGATGAAGTTCTTACCCTATTAGTGGTTCGCGATTTAGGATGAAATTCTTGAACTCTTGCATATTGGCATGATTAAGTGTAGTAAGTAGCATGGAATTTGGAAGTTGAGGATCAAGGTTGCAGTTTGGTGTTGACAAGAATGTTATCAACTCGGCTGAGTAGGGAAAAATGATTCAGATGGTTATAGTAAGATGGTATTGTATTTAGCGTCACCCGAGATCGGTGTCCTGTGTAAAAGGCTTTACGTATTGGTTGCAGATTCTTGATTTGCTTGGCAGCATTAGTGCAACCGGTGACATGGGTGTGCAGGCTTGTTACCTGGTGCAAAAGGTCATGAGAGCGTATCCCACGAGAAGTTTTTCTAAGTGTGACATGTAGTCATTTAACTGATTGAAGATTGAAACCACGTATGGAGATTGAGGAACTACCGCTAATGTGAGAGTTAGGCTTGGAAGGTGCTCTATTCACTTGGTTGTGAACCGTGGATGTTTGTTCCGGATTTCATGGCGGTTCTTGTGTATTATTGGGAAAAAGGTTATTGAGGATCCTTGAAAGGTTATTAGCCCAGTGCGGTACAAATAGAATCGTCTTGAGGTCCGTGGATTGATCTAAATATGAATGAGGACTCTATATCAGGCGGAATGTGTTTATTTCAACATAGAGCTCCTTATGGAGGAGTATTTAGACTTTGAAAGTTATTTCATTGTCGGCTATTTCATGTAATACTATATTGTGTCATGTGGGTCGTGAAACAGCTTGATTACTTGCATATGTGTGAGGTTCCGCATAGCGATTTTGTTATGTGAGCAAGATGGCTCTCGAGCTGAAGATCATATATCGCACCTTAGTCATGCTTGAGTTTTGTGGCGTATGGCGCTATCCGTCTCCTTAAGATTTGTATTGTGCACTTCGCGTGCGTGTGGTTGATATTTGGTATTTCACAGGTATGAGCATTTTGGCTCGGTAAGTATTTCCTTTATAGATTATTGCATGTGGATCGAGTGGCACGCCATCGCGGGCATATTGTTTGAATCAGGTGTGTTAGAAACCTAGCATCCACCAGACTGTATAGAGAACCGGGTTCTCTATGAGTTTCCTCTGAAGATACTAATGAACCAAACTGTATAGCGATCTGGTCCTATATCAGTTTGGTACAGTGTTAACTACTGAACAAGTATGTAGAAGATGCACGGGATAAGTTTCCATTGTATAGAGAACCAGATTCTCTATAAGTTCACACTGTAAGCAACAGACTGTAAAAGTAGTAAGTCTAGGGAATCATGTTCTCTAATTATTCCCACAGTAGCTTGGTAGAAAGTAACGAACACAGAGAATTTTTACGTGGAAAAATCAAAACTCAAGGGGAAAAAAACCGCGACCTACACTTGTAGGCTTTCAACTTCACTAACTTGTAAACCCCTATTACATGCCACTTTGTAATGACTCTATTACAAAGAATTCAACTAACTTGTGGTACCCTTACTACAAGCCAATTTGTGACTCCCTATTTACAAAAGATTTTACTAACTTGTGATTCTCTCACCACAAGACACTTTGTCACTTTATAGTTACAAAGGCTTTTGACACTCTAACTTATAATAACCGTATTACAAGCCACTTTGTAATAACTCTATTACAAAGGCTTTACGACTCGACTAACTCTAGCCCAGACACGAAGTTGGAGGGTTTGTGATTTTGTGTTTCCTAAAACAGCTTCTAAGAAAGCAAGATATTAGTTACAATTGAAGATCAAATAACAAAGACTCAACAAACCTAAGGACTTAAGACATCTTCAATCTTGAATCCGGTCCTTGAGGTTGAAGCAGTTTTGTTCTTGAGAGAGGTTGTTACAAGCACTTGAGAGAGGATTTTTGTTTTCTGTATTTGCATGTCTTGATCCTGAATCTTGTGCCTTGCATGAGGTTTATACTACACAAGACATTACCTTAGTGGTGTCAATTCACAATGGGAAATGACTATTGTTGATACCCAATTTTCCCTATCTATATTCAATATGCAAAATACTTTCAAAATAGCATGTGCATGCATATATAAGTATGTCCAAATGTTTTATTACTTTTTCTTAATTTTTAAATATTTTTAAATCATTTTATTACCCTATTTTGTCCATAAAAACCCAATAACTATTTCCAAAATTATCATTTTTGGTGATTTATTTACTAAATTTTCATATTATACTAAAATGTGGCTAATATAATTTTACATATTTTAACAAAGTCATTTAGTATTTTAAAGTTAAATTGTATGTAATTACAATATTAGCCTCTTTAAGGATTAATTACGTTTATAGTCATAAAAATTGGGTATAGTATTTTTAAATAGTTAATTATGTATTATAAATCATTTTTGTACCTTTAATTTATTTCTAGAAATTAATTTATTATTTTTATGAAGTAAATAGGGAAAAATTGGCAATTAAAGTTATAGCCAAATTTGGCTTTCAATTGTGGCCAAAATCGGACCAATTCCCAGCCCAATTTTTATTCTTATAACCTAATCATCCAACCCAGACCATATACACGTCTACCCGACCCAAAAAACCCGTCAGATAAGGACTGTTGATCTAAAATATCAACGACTAGAATTTGTTCTTACCATTTTAATTCATACAACCCCCAACCCTAAGCCATTTTCAGAAGACGCCGCCTTCAGATGCTCTTATCTTCTCTCCTCTCTCAAACCTAACCCTAGACTCAATCAATCACATCCTTCTTCGGCCATCTCCTGCCACCTCCTTTCAATCCCAAGTCTTCAGTGGGTCTCTCATTGCCTTGCTCAACATCTCTAAGGTCCTCAAGGATCCTGGGACATGTCGATTTGGACCTAGGGTTTCCGGTTCTGTTGTTCGAGGCTTCTCTGGTGTGATTTCGGGCAAAATCACACCATATGTGTTACAATTTGTGAAGTTACAACAGGTTCTTTCAATTTCTATTTGGGGTCTCCTTTTGAAACCCTAACTCTCTCTTGAATCTCTCAGAACAGTGTTATTTTCATGCTTTAAGCATGTTTTCTTCTATGATCTGCTTATTCTCGAGCTTCTTCTGAAAGATCATCTACTTTGAATCGTTTTTACTTTGTTTGAAAAACTAGGGTTTCTCGGAGTTCTTTTACGCATGTTTCAATAGATTTCTTTATGATTAAACCTTTTCCTTATTTATTTTGACCGATTTTATGCTCCAACTACTTTTTAACATGACTCTGCTTAAAACCCTAATTTCTAAAGATTTTCTTCACTCTGGTTATGTGTGTTAGCATGATTTCTTTACTTTGGTTCTATGTGTTAGCATGTTTTCTTCGCTTTGGTTATGTGTGTTAGCCTGAGTTTCTTTGCCTTGGTTCTGTGTATTGGCATGTTTTCTTCGCTTTGGTTATGTGTGTTACCCTGACTTCCTTTGCCTTGCTTCTATGTTCAAGCCTGTTTACCTAATTCTTGTTAATCTCTCGTGGTCACCAGGCTTCGAATATGTTCTGCTGAATCGTAGCCTACTTATACCACTTCTGAATGATTGTGTTTGCTCATCTCTTGTTTCTTTCTGTCTATATGTCTGACTTTGTTTACTACTCTTATTCATTCACCTCTATTTATATGTTGAAAATATAGAACCATGATTTCCCATAATTGATTCCGATTTTCCTTAATTATTGGTAATTGAAAGATTTTCTTTAAAGCCCTGGAATTATACTCGTCTGTTTAAATTAACTGATTTCATTTCCTTATCTGCTGTGGTACCTTGTTTTACTGAGCTTTTGCTTGATTGGTTTTTTTTAAAATTTGATCCTAATTGACTACTCTATGCCTATTGAACCTTGACTCTTTCCTTATTTAATCATGCACTGATTTTTTCTTCTTGCCTTATATGGTACTGAATCTTTCCATTTGATCTTGATTCCCTTAACTTAAGGGAGTACTTCCTTGTTTCTCTAATTGATTGATTCTGAGTGTCACACCTCCTTTTTACCGAATTTTACTTATATTCGGCTTTTACTACACCTCGGGAAGAGATATAGTAATAAAGGAGTTTTTCCATTTTAAGGACAATCGAAACGGGATTCGTTTTTTTTATTCAGAGTCGCCACTTGGGAGATTTATGGTGTCTCAAGTCACCAGTTTGAATCTCGAATCGAGGAAAAGGTTTGACTCTATTTAACAGCCGCTGAACCAGAAACCTGAGTAAGGAATTCTGTTAACCCGGGAGAAGGGGTTAGGCACTCCCGAGTTCCGTGGTGCTAGCACGGTCGCTCAACTGTCATATTTGGCTAAAATATTTAATTTTAATACATATTATCCTATTCGTGCATTTTTTAGAATTAATTATTGCTTTTTGTCAAATTATTTTATTTTAAGAAAGTGAACGTCGTTTAAGAACGTAATTTCGGATCACGTCACATGAAATGCACCCGGATCCTTGATACATTCTTATTAAACGTTTTAGGATTTGGATTTGGGTTGCATGAAATGCACACCCGAGTTTAGGAATGTAATTTTATTAAAATCACGTCTAAAGAGACTAACGTGTTGTTATCTTTTGGGAAGGCCGTGAAATTTGCTAAACGGCTCGTCCCGAATTTCTAAGTATTTTTATATTAAGTAACTAATGAGGGCCCTGCAATTGTATATTTGGTTTGGCGAGGCTCATCTCGTTTTTATTTTAAAGGTTAACCTAAAGCAAACTAAAATTTTCTATTCATCATTTGTCTCTAAAAGATAACTAATTTACAATTATAATTTCGGGCCTCGAATTCAAGTCCGAATTCAAACAAAAGGGAAGACCCTTTTAGCTTGAACCCGCTACCTAATTCGAAACCCAATTTTATATCATGGCGTTTTAACTTTGCGAGGGCCATGAAAATTTATTAAGTGGCATGCCTCAAATTCTAAGGATCAACTCAAAAGCAAGTAAAGTGAGGACCATACAATTGTCATTTTTATTTGGACATGGCGCACCACAATCTATACGAACTAAATTGAAATCAGCGGCCTATTAGACCTAAAACAAAACGTTGAGTTCCAATTCATAATACTCTATTGTCAAGTTTGTAACTCAATTCTGCCAACACCATATGACTAACTTCCCTGCTGTACCATAGCTAAACTGAGCCCATTTAACGCCAAAGGAGACTGTGTTGCCCAAATCCAAAATATAAGGAACAGAACATTGTCACAAAATGAGGACATTTAAATAACTTTATCCAAAAGCTAGCAGAAGACGAGCAGAGCAGGATCCTAATTCATCAAAGCTCTAAACTAAAAAAATGGAATAAGGAACAGACTAAAATGCAGCACCTTCAAGCATTGTAAAACAAACATGCTGAAACAATCATTTTTGTCAACCAAAGAAAACTACTTTGAAAGAAAGAATAAGATGCGAGTACTAGGCATAATAACGAAAATAACAAATTGCTAACGTGATCAAGCTTTTACGTTTCCCTACCAAAATAAAAGGGTATCATGACCTTTCATGTACTGACCATCTTAAATAACAGCATCAAACACTTGCAACAGTAGTATCACTAGAGCAGTTCCATTGTAACCAACTAAATGCACAAGCATCCAGATTTGTGCCAAGCCATAGAAGGAAATATGCAAAAAAAAAACCAGTAATTTGAATGAAAGTTTAATTCCAGATAGTGACATTACTACTTAAGCATCAAGATTTGTGCGTTGGTTTGACACCTTGGCAGTGGCAGAAGAAGTAGAAATAACCATCAAAGAATCATCGAAATCAAACGACAAAAATTAAGCAAATCCAACAGTTCCAAAATGCTTAGAACAAATTCTCAATTAATTAGCTGAAGAAGTGAATTCAAACAGAACCTAGGATGCTTCAGTTTTGGTTAACTTCAGAGTTAGAACAGGAAAGAGAATGCTTTTCCTTTTGCAGTTTCAAAAATCATCAACTATCACACAAAAATGCATCCCTTTATCTATGCATCAATCAGATTGCTTCATGAACTCCCCTTCTAAACCAAGTAAATTTCATACCAAACTAGCAGAACCTTTGGACTGTGATTCTCATGGAATGACCCAGGATCTAATGACTTTATGCAAAATTCAAAGATCCAATGTAAAAGTAAAAACAACAACCAAAATTTCTAAAGGACTAGAATTGAAACAAATACTATTTGAGATTCAGCTTTAAAGATCTCATCAAAGGTATAGATTTTGAATCACATAACTGGAACTTCATTAATTCTATGCTAACTCCGTCACATGTAAAAGCAAATTTTCAGCAAACTAACAGTCCATACCAAGGTTCCAAAACACTGCAGGTTATTGGCTCAATTACAACTGAAATTGACTTCTTCAACAGCTCGAAAGAGCAAAAATTACTACTGTAGCAACAGAGCAAGACATTTGGACAAAAGAAGGGAATTAGAACGAGTATGAGCATATACGATCAACTAAATCACACATAACAAAAATGAACCAAACTTTGTCCTATAACTAAGTTAATCAATTCATCACTTAGGCAACTAAAATATAGACCAGCTACTGCTTTAGAACAAGCATTAAGGCCTGAATGGAAACTACGCGTGACTTGACTGATTTGCTATCGATACACAAACCAATATGAAAAACTTTGAAGACACATGAGCCATTTAAGCTAACTTAAACAATTCCCTAAGTGAACATGGATGAAATATGATGCAAGTAATGACACGAGGCTTTTGCTATATACTTAAACTACTCTAAGAGGACAGAAATAAGCCGAGAAACTTATACAAATAGATCGACGCTTTGTTTTTAGTCTAATTGCAGCAATTAACTGACATAGAGTCATGGTTACTTTCAGAGATTAACATAGCTTCAAACGAATCAGCAAAGTCGAACCATAATCTCGGATCAAAACTCAACAACAACTCTTAATGATTGAAAATCTCATTTCAAATCACTCTGATTTAGGAAAACAGAACTAAAGGAGCAGCTCAATTTTTCATCATATATATCATATTTGAAATCAAAACTGAAGTAAAAAAAATCAACTGAAATATTTTCCTTAATATCGATGAATCGAGATGAAGTCAAAATAACAATCTAAATCAAAAATCAAGCAAATGACAAAAACAGAGCAAATCCATATAGATATTATATGAACTGTGCGGACAAAAATAATCAATCGCTAAGAAGAATCATCCAATAGAACCACAGAAACACATTCAAACATGAATTGAAACGGAATACAAGCAATCGAAAAGGATTCAATTCAATGAAATCACACAACAGGGAACGAAAGGAACCTGTGAAAGCTAAAATATTGGCAAGAGATTCAACAATAACACCACTTCGAGTTCCAGAATCCAAATGAAATAAAGCTTCGAAATCCAAAAATGTTATTACACAAATTTCAGCTAGAATCCGAAGAAAACTTCGCTCAAATCTCACAACACTCAAACCTAACTTTTCTCTGAATTTTCTCTTCGATTTTCACTCTTCAAATCTCCTCTCAAATCTTCCGGAATCTCTCTGAAAATCGTTCCCCGTCTTCGTTGCCTTGAAATAGCCTTGAGGCTCGGTTCAGTGAAGGGGTGATAGAGACACGGTATTTTCATGTCTCTATTATCTAATGGAAAAGGGTTCCGATATTAACAAGGTAATGGGTTGGGCCGGGTAGTGTTTGGGTTGGGCGTGGGTTTGGGTATATTTTTTGATTTGTTTTTTTGGGCTTAGGGGTGTTTTGGCCCAAAATTATTGTATTGTATTCCCCTTCATATTTGTTTTGTGCTTTCCTTCCATTATTTTCACTTGTATTTTTGTATTTTAAAATTGTAATATATATATATATATTTGTATTTTCTTGATTTTATAAAATTGAGATTAAACTAACAATTATACTTAATTAAAGTCTAAAATTATTTAATAACTATTTTGTAGTAGTTTCCAATTAAAACAATAAAATGCTAAAATGAACTATTTTTGTGATTTTCTTTAAATTGTTAAAATGAATTAATGCATATTTTATTTAAACATGAGTTATTATGCGAAAAGATGCAACAAAATCCCTAAAAATTGTAAAATCATTTTATTTGAACTTTTGGAATAATTTGCTTAGGGCAAAAATCACGTGCTCACACTGAGTTCTTAAATTAATATACTACTACTATTTTTACCTTATTTCACTACTTACTTTCAACTATAAATACCCTAAGTCTTTCACAAACAAGACACGAACTCTTTTAGTTCTGAACTCACACTTACACTCAAACACTCTCTTGCTTTACTACTTGCATTGTGGCCTGTTTAACCGGTTGAAAGCCAAGGCTATATTTCGAAGTCTGCTACCTTTTTTTACTGCACTTTGCTTCTTTGACTGGTATATTCTAATTAATTTTTCAGCATCAACAACAACATGATTACTTAATGTTCTTGCATTCTTGTCTGCCTTTTGCTTGTTTCTAATTCAGTACTTTTATATAGCATGCTGTAATTTCTTTTCTCCTATTCTAAATCAATGTATTATGAATCCTAAATCCCTATCCGAATGTGTTTAATACTTATGGTTTGATAGGGGCATGACAACATCAAATATTGCTGAGTATGACTCAAACTTGGTCCTCCTAGGATCATAACCTCCATGTTACCCTTATATGTTCTGGTTGATTTACAAGTATGACAAAACTCCCTATTGTTTGGCATGCCCAGAATTGACTCATGCCTAAGTATATAGGCTCATTGCAATGGGTTCCCAATCCCCTGCCCCTTGGTGTGAAATTATCAATTCTTTGAAGTGTTAAAAGGTGTCTCCCATCACCCTTTCCCTATCCTTTATTCCCTCAGCTCCTAGAACTCAGTTTCTTCACTCTTCCCTCTCCTCTTAGATTTAAGCTCCGCCCCCCTCATGTGAGCCTTGCCTTGGGACCCATGAGCTCCCTCTGAACTTGGACACATGAGGGCTGGCATTTTCACACTACACTTATCCCTATTCTGGTGAGGTAATTTGGGTGTGAGCACTGCCCGGGGTCCTATTAAGGCCCTTAGGGAACTCTGGCACACTCAAGTTTGTGAAAGTCTTTGAAGCAATGGCATCTTAAGGCAGTTATTCCATAGCTCAGAGAGGAACCAAGAATCGGGCCTCCTCTAGTTGTATTTTTATGTATTTTGATGTAATTTATTATTCCTGGTTTGTTATATTTGTAATGAACATTTGTGGCTAGCTAGCAAAAAGGGTTGGGTATTTATGCATATCAAGGGTAGAAACCATGCCTATAGGATATTTTAAATTTTTGCATATTACTGGATTTAAAAACCATGCATATAGGGTATTTTAATTCTGCACCTTAGACATCATGCCTATAGAAATTTATTTTGCAAGTTTAACTTCACATCTAGATAACCTGCATATAGGGATTATCTAAAATTCTGCACGTTTAGATATCATGTTTTAAGGCCCAAGTGGTTATAATCCAGTAACGTGTTAAAATCAGTAACATATAGAAATCATGCCTATAGGGATTCTTAAATAAATCTGATTCTCTTCGTTCACAGTCAATGTTAGATATCATACTCCTAGGGATTAAAATCAGTAATAGTAGATATTATCACCTATAGAATCTGTAACCGGTCTAATTTAATTTTGCCTGTTCTGAATCTTTTTTTATAATCTAATTCCCTCACTTAACGAGGTTTAGCAAGCTTGCCTATAAGATTTGGAACATTTTGTTTTGAGTTTTATTATTTCATCATTCTGAATTAAGTAGATACTATGCCTATATGACCTCGCTTGAAAACTTAGGCAAGCCTTAAGCAATATAAAATAAAATTGGACTCGCCCCTGTTATTTCTTTTAGTGTTACTATCAGTAGGCAGGACTGATTCTATTTCCTAACTGAGTCATGTAATAAGCCAGGCCTACTGCAATACAACAAGCTCCTCTTCTCTCAAGTACTTTAGAATCAGACCTGACTCATTTGTTTAAGTCATACTATTGGTCTATTTTTGTTTTGAGGATGTGTACTTGAGCCTTACGTGTTTATGTGTTCCTCCTTTAATGTGCAGTCTTTATATGTTTTATATGTCGCCTTAGATTTTTACCTTTGAAACTTCAAATAAGCCTACTATACCTCCCTTTTGGATTAGTAACCTTAAGTGCCTCCGGAACTGACAGGAATGGGACGAGTAATAGCACACAATAGTAATCGAGCCCAATCTGTGCTTTAATATCTTAACAAGGTGGAAATGGTATATATAGATATGATGACCGGTGCATTAATACCACGTGTAGCCCCTTTATTGAGGAGTGATTACCGGGTATTATATTGATGTGATTCATATTAAATACAAACCTAGGACCCCCCTCATTTACTTCCCTTTTCCTTTAAAAGCATTGCAATTCCTGTTCAAAATCCACTCTTTTAATTGCTCTTTCAAACTTTGTTTACTTCCAAACCATTGTGTATTGAAATCCCCTCTTATTTGAGCCTTATATGCTTATATATTAATTCTATCTCAAATTCACAACAGTTGTCTGGTCGGGAACCACACTAGTGGATCTTGAGGGGTGCCTAACACCTTCCTCTTAGGATAATTTTAAGCCCTTACCCTATATCTGGTTATTCAAATGGAACTTAGAATTGAATATCTATTGGTGTTCTAATGCACCTTAATCATTAGGTGGCGACTCTTCAAATGCAAACCCAGTTCCCAAAAGGAACGAGTTGCCCCTCCAAATGTCACAAACCCGATTTTGCGAGAAAAAGGGGTGCGACAACTATTGCACTATCTACTGCACTGTTGCAGGCAGTCTCTTTCTGTAGTTGCTTTCCAGCTGTACTGCTGACATATAGTTTTGTTAGGGGAACACCAAGGTATCAGGTCCCTAATCTGGTTCCTGTGAATCTAAAGCACACTACCTAGATTATCTTGAGTAGATTGACTTGAATACTTGTACCAGTCATGCTTCAGGTCCTTTATCTGGTTTTCTCATGAAGTAAGCTATTTTACCTTCCTTGATTGTATTTATACTTGTGTGATATTGCTTACAATAATGTAAGCAAGGTTGGTAAAAAGCCTTTCACATAAAGTTGACTGCTGCACTGTTCCTATCTAATGGCGTGTGGAGGCAGCAACTTTCCTGCTGGAGAGTTGAGTTTATAAGTCTCCTTGGGAACTAGTAGGGACCTGTTCCCGCAGCTGTTCCTTCCAATCTTCCTCACTTGAATCATTGCTATCAGTTTTGAGTACCAAGTTCTTTTCTTTCTTTGGTTCTCTTCTTTCACTGTTTGTCTTCCTCTTCATCTAGTAGGTCTTCAAATTTCCAACAGCTCTTCTATGGTCAGCTCCTGCAAGTCCTTTGATTCAATAACAACATTCACCTTGCTTTCCCAATAACTGGATCCCAACCTAGAACTTTGTGCTCTCAGGGTCTTGTAAATATGTAACAGGTTCCTTATGTGGTTCTGGACGGTAAGTTTGTTAGATCATAAAAGCATAAAGTAAAGTACTTGTTCCCAAGGAACTTGTAACCTATCAATTTTCCCCTTTTTGATGACGACAAACTTAGAATTGATTCCCTTGAGAACCAGATCTCCATATTATTCCCCCTATAAATCAGCCATATTCCCAATGAGAACCAAACCTAAGGAGTTGATCACAACTGGTTCCTCAAGACTATTTGGCAAATCATCAAAATTCAAAGTACCGTAACTTATCAATTTCCCCCTTTTGATGATGACAAACCCAAAATTGAGATTCCTCTTGAGAACCAGATTCCTCACATGTTTCATGTGGATCAGACCTATAATCAACATATTATCAACATCGTTCCCCCTGCAAAGCAGACCTACCTTTTGAGAACCGGAGAACCAGATTCCTCATATGTTTCCCTGAATTATCAGCATCGTTCCCTCTGCGAAGCAGATCCATATTTCATGCATAACATTCGATTATGTTCCTCCCATGTTAACACCTATATAACTTTCCCCTTTTAGTATCATCGAAAAGAATAACAGAAAAAGAACTACCAAAAAAAAGTTCTGCAATATTAACTCAGGCCACTTGCGCAACACAACATAAACAATAACAAAAACAACAAGTGAATGCCAGTGCATAATATAGAGTGATTGCCCATAGTGAAATAATGATAATAAAAGCACAGTAGCTTCAACAATACATAATGCGACCATTTAAACAATTGAAGTATCAATGTCATTAAATATAGGGATCAAAAAAGGATAAGAATTCAATCAAATTTGGAAGGAGTGAAAGACATGGATTACTGGCAGGAGGAAAAGTAAGGGGTTAAGGCTTTGATGAGCTTGTCCATTCATTCATTCACTCTCCTTTGATGAAGGATCATCTGCTCTTTCTGTTCCTCCACATGTTTCCTCAATCTTGTATTCTCACCCTTCAACTTAGCATTCTATTCTGTCGAGGGTCTTCGAGGACCAGGTTCCCAACCTACTAAGAAGGTTGAACCATCAATCAGATCACCAAGACTCTCCCCAAGCTTTATCTCATCAATAATAAACACAGTCCCATGCACATATAGTATCATAGTATCATATAAAACATAGAAGTCTATTACTTCTTCTTCAGAAACTTTGGGACTTGGAGAAACAAAGAGGTGACTCTATTTTTGGAGCTCAACAATGTTAAGAGGTTACTCTATTTTTCAGCAATATCAGAATCAACACTCTGCCTTACATCACTTTTTGAGACTTTAAATTCTTCTCGCTCCAAACCTAATGGCTCAACCTTTTGCTTTCGTAAGGAACCAGATTCCTCACTTACACTACCCTTTCTATCCCTGAGCAACTATGTCTCCCTCTTCTTCTTCTCAATCTATTTACCCTTATCATCTACTGTATCTTTCTCATCCAACTTTCTTTTCTCCATCCTTTTTTTAATTCTTGCTCACAAATGGATTTATTTTTATTTTTTTTCACTTTATTTTCTGTTCCACAGTCACCACATCAGCAGGGTACACCACTTCATCAATAATCAGCTTGCTTTTCTCAATCCTTTTTACTGGATCAGAGGTTCGTTTATACACAGAACTCAAAGAGAAAAAGATCATCATTAAAATTGACTTCATGAGAAGGACTTGAGGGACCAGGTTCCTCATTCAGTCCTCACATTTACCAATTTCTCCATCCTTCAAGACTTCCACAAACCCAACCATAACTTCAGCCTCACACTCTAGACTATTAGATCTACCCTGTTCCGTTTCAGTTAAATTTCCATCAAAATCTACCAAAGACTTCTTGGGGTTTTGATTCAGATGGAAAAGAAGGATTACTTTGAGACAAGGTTGATTCTAGTTTTGAAGAAAAGAATCGATTTTATTTGGGTGTAAGATAGAGAAGTTCCTTTTTGGGGCAACGTGTCGGTTCAGAAAAGGTTTAACATTTTGGACTTCAAAAGTTAGGAGGAGAGGCAAGAGAAAGGCAGAAACAAATTGATGGCATGACCCTTTAGCAGCATAAAAAGGCATATAAGTATTGAAGAGACTACTAACCTGAGTCACATGAACTATGTTCCGTGACTGTTTTTGAAAATTTTGAGCAAAGACTCCTAGAAGTGCAATGTCACTCTTACTTCTTATTGTACTGATACTGCCATATATGTATACCTGTAACAATATAGATTTGAGTTAGATGTCGATGAAAAACACTTTTTAGCATTGTACCTTTCCTTCTTAACATAGCCAATCATCGACGGACCAGGTTCCTCTATGCCATTTTGGAGATTCTACTGCTTCTCCTTCATCCTTCTGCTTGACTTGACTCATCAAATCAGTCTTTCCATTTGCAATATCTATAGCTTTACCAGGAGAATTTGTGAATTCTCTATCTCCATCTGCTTGATTTTGTGACCCTTTTTCCATCATTGCTGAGAACAAAACATTTGCATCCAAAGGCTCTCGGGTAGGTCAACTTGGATTTTCTCCCATTGAGCAGTTCATAGAGAGACTTCTTGAGGAGGGACCCGATCATGCATTTGTTAATCAAGTAGCAAGCAGTGTTGACTGCTTTAGCCCATGAACCAGGTCCTCCATAACCAACTTGTTCAACAAGTAGAAACTCAAATGCCCAATCATCTTTACCATAATTCAGCATCATATTAATGACACTTAGTCATGTTAGATCACCACCATGTCGGGACCTAAAATCAGCAGTGTAGACATTCTTGTATCTTTTGGCCACAAGCACCACCTTACTAGTCATAAGATTTGTGGCTGTGCATATCTTGGATAAGAATTCCACTTTATTTCATTTGTCACCTATCTGATAAAGACTCAAGAGACTTTACTTCAGGCTATTGACATAGTACACATTCTTAGTTGAGTGAGTGAGTGACTTCCTAATCCTTCCTACTCCTAGAGTGTACCCCTTTTAGCTATTTCTAAAGGGTACACTTTTTCCTTGCAGGGCCTTAAGTGAAAGGAGATCATTTGTACTTCTAGTCATATGCTCTGAGCAGCCGCTATCCATGTACCATTGTAGGCTGCTTCCTTTCACTATTCCCTGCACAAGAAAATCAGGAGTTAGACTTAGGAACCCAAACAAGTTTGGGTCCTTTGTAATGATAGAACAGGTGGATCATACTTCTTTTTTCCCATGCAGGCAGCACATATTTTCTTTTCTGGAACCAGGTTCCTCATCAATATGCCTCTTTTCTACAAAACTTTATTGTTCTGCAACGACTGAGTTTTAACTTTAAAGGAGTTATTGCACTAAGAAAAGGGGTGAATGAGTGCTCTCTTGGTCCAGGCAGGCATTATATATTTTTTATGTGAAGGACCAAGTTTTGTAGCAGCAGTTACTTTTTCAGCAACGACTGAATTCTGATCTTACAATTTTCTTTAAAGTGTCCAGTGTTGCCACAGTAAGTGCAAAGCCAATTGTTAGGTACAGTAACGTACTTGCTATAAGGGTTGTAGGGAGTCTTTTCCCTTTGGAACCCCATTCCCTGCCTGTTTCCCCCACTGTTTATGTACAAGGCAGTGTGATAGCATCAAAGGACCAGGTCCACTTAAGTGATTTTTCAAGATCACTTTTCACTCTTCCTAGTTCTTCCTGAAGTTGTTCTCTCAAGCTCAGTACACAGACTAGACTTCACTGAATATAACTCAATTTCAAGCTTAATGTGTGCCTCACTTGCAACTTCCTTTCCCTTTTGAGAATTCTCAGGCCTACTTTTCATTTTATATTCCCCAATTATTCCCTTTAAGTTTAAAACTACCGCCAATAGGTCATCTCTCTTGTGCTCAATGTTAGCATTACTCTTAGTTAAAACCTCTTTTTCTTTCTTTATACTCTCAATGGTTTCCTCTAAGTCTACAAATGGAAACTCCCATATAATCCCTCTCTTGTTCAATGCCACCAATTTCTTCTATTAAAGAATTCTTCTCATTAATGAGGCTGTGATATGCATCAATTAACACATTTGCTAAGGACATCAATTTTTTCTTAAAGTAAGTTTTCAAATTTCTTTGAACATCAAAAAAACTTACCTCATCTTCCTCCTTGTCCTCATCATCATTAGATTTGGCCATGAGTGCAAAGATTGACTCATATTCTAAAGATTCGTTGTCAGCAACCATCATATTTTCACCTTCAAATTCACTAGAGGAATTTCCCCGATCAACCAGGGCTTGCTTCAACATGTTGTTAGCAGCATCTCTTCTTTTGAACTTTCTGTCAGGGACCTAGTTCCTTTTAGTTGCCTTTTTAGTGCTGGTTTTGTAATGATCCTGCTTATGAAGAGGATAGTCTTTAATGAAGTGTCCAGACTTTCCACACCTATGGCAGCAATCATTTTCTTTGAAATTCCTGCTGGAATTTCTTTTCTTTGTAAACCCACCATTTTTTCGAATCATCTTTTGGAATCTTCGAGTGAGATACTCCATGTTGGATGCATAACTACTTGAGTCTTTGTTGGCAGCCTTGAGAATCAGGTTCTTCTCCTTCTTGGGCGCTCTACTTTCAAGATCCTTCTTTCTCTTCATGTCATAAGTTTTGAGATTTTCGATGAGTTCATCAATGGTCAGCTTATGCAAATCCCTGGCTTCAGTGATAGCATTTACTTTACTTTCCCAAGAACCTGGTAAAACACTAAGTATTTTTAGGACCAGCTTGTTTCTTGGGATGACTTCACCAAGGGAGTGAAGCTCATTGATAATGGAGGTGAAATGTTTGTAAATGTCTTGAATAGACTCATCCTCCTTCATCTTAAAAAGCTCTTACTCAGTAGTAAGCATATCAATTTTGGACTGCTTAACCTGAGTAGTTCCCTCATGGGCAGTTTGAAGTGCTTCTTAAATCTCCTTAGCAGACTGACAAGTTGAAATGCAGTTGTACTCATCTAGCTCGACGCCACAAACAAGAATCTTCTTTGCCCTAAAATTCTTCTCAATAGCCTTTCTATCAGCATCGTTGTACTCTTTTCTTATTTTTGGACTATAACTGTTCCCTCACCAACAGTTTTCATGAGAACAAAAGGTCCATCACATATTACATCCTACAACTCTGAGTCCTCAGCCATAATGAAATCATCCATTCTTTGTTTCCACCAACCATAGTATTGACCGTTGAAATTTGGTGGTTTGTACATTGATTGTCCTTCTTCGTGATTTGGTGGAGCAGCCATGTAGTTCCTTTCTAGGTGTTAACCTTTTAGAAAGAACCTGCTCTATTATCAATTGTTAGAAACCTAGCATCCACCAGACTATATAGAGAACCAGGTTCTCTATGAGTTTCCTCTGAAGATACTAATGAACCAAACTGTATAACGATCTTGTCCTATATCAGTTTGGTACAATGCTAACTACTGAAAAAGTATGTAGATGATGCATGGGATAAGTTTCCATTGTATAGACAACCAGATTCTCAATAAATTCACACTATAAGCAACTGAATGTAAAACTGGCCAGTATAGGGAATCAGGTTCTCTAATTGTTCCCATAGTAGCTTGGCAGAAAGTAACGAACACAAAGGATTTTTACGTGGAAAAATACCAACTCAAGGGGACAAAAACCACGACCTACACTTGTAGGCTTTCAACTTCACTAACTTGTAAACCCTATTACAAGCCACTTTGTAATGCCTCTATTACAAAGAATTCAACTAACTTGTGGTACTCTTACCACAAGCCACTTTGTGACTCCCTAGTTACAAAAGATTTTACTAACTTGTGATTCTCTCACCACAAGACACTTTGTCACTCTACAGTTACAAAGGCTTTTGATACTCTAACTTGTAATAACCATATTACAAGCCACTTTTTAATAACTCTATTACAATGGCTTTACAACTCAACTAACTCTAGCCAAGACACAAACTTGGAGGGTTTGTGATTTTGTGTTTCCTAAAACAGCTTCTAAGAAAGCAAGATTGGAGTTATAATTGAAGAACAAATAATAAAGACTCAACAAACCTAATGACTTAAGACATCTTCAATATTGGATCCGGTCCTTGAGGTTGAAGCAGCTTTGTTCTTAGAGAGGTTGTTGCAAGCACTTGAGAGAAGATTTTAGTTTTCTGTATTTTCAAGTCTTGAACCTGAATCTTGTGCCTTGCATGAGGTTTATACTACACAAGAAATTACCTTAGTGGTGTCAATTCACAATGGGAAGTGACTATTACACTGTCTTTTGTACTATCTGCTGCACTGTTATGGGCAGTCACTTTCTGCAGTTGCTTTCCAGTTGTACTCTTAACTTATAGTTCTGTCAGGGGAAAACTAAGGTATCAGGTCCCTAATATGGTTCTTGTGAATCGAAAGCACACTACCCATATTATCTTGAGTCGATTGACATGAATAATTGTACCAGGCATACTTCAGGTCCTTTATCTGGTTCTCTCAAGAAGTAAATTATTTTACCTTCCTTGATTGTATTTATACTTATGTGACATTACTTACAATGATGTAAGCAAGGTAGGTAAAAAGCCTTCCAAAAATTGTTGACTGATGCACTGTTCCTGTCCAATGGCGTGTGCAGGTAGCAACTTTCCTGCTAGAGAGTTGAGTTCATACGGTCTCCCTGGAAACTAGTAGGGACCTGTTCCCGCAGTTGTTCCTTCCATTCTTCCTCACTTGAGTCATTGTTATCAGCTTTGAGTACCAAGTTTTTTTCTTTCTTTGGTTCTCTTCTTTCACTGTCTATCTTCCTCTTCATCTAGTAGGTCTTCAGATTTCCAACCAGCTCTTCTATGGTCAGCTCCTGCAAGTCCTTTGATTCAGTAATAACATTCACCTTGCTTTCTCAAGGGTTGGATCCCAACCTAGAACTTTGTGATCTCAGGGTCTTGTAAATGTGTAACAGGTTCCTTATCTGGTTCTAGATGGTAAGTTTGTTAGATCATCAAAACATAAAGTAAAGTACTTGTGCCCAAGGTACTTGTAACCTATTAGGGTGGCACGCCGCCATTGGCATACTGTTTGAATCGGGTGGCATGCCACCATGAGTATCATGGTTGGATAGGGTTGCACGCTGCAGTAGTGTGATGTTGAGTACAGTTTTCATTGTACCTATATTATGTGTTTTGATTATCATTTTCTAAGAAAGGTTCATAACAACTTTTCGGTTATTTAAATTAGTTACGTAGGTTGACTAGTTCTTTCTAGAGTTCATTTTCCTTATGTATCGCGTTCGAGTTTGTAACGTTTTGGCAAATTATAGCATCATATGAGACTGTTGGCAGCATCTAATATGGTTTATTGCTTGAACAACTTATACTGGGTGAGATGAGTTTATTAGATCTGTGTGACGACCCGGCCCGTCGTCACGTGAGTTACCACCCGTTTCCCCCATTTTCTGCTTCCTTATGTTCTATTATACGAGTCTTGGGTAAATGAGTTGATTTGGATTAATTTTGGATGGAAATGAGACACTTAGTCTCCTCAAGGAAGGCTTGTTTTGGAAAAGTCAAACCAGACATTAACCTATGAGTTAGAGGGCTCGGATGTGATTTCTGATGATTCAGTTAGCTTCGGGGGATGATTTGTGACTTAGGAGTGTGATCAGAATTGATTTTGGAGGTCCGGGGTAGAATTACGCTTGAATTGGCGAAGTTAGTATTTTGGCGAATTCCGGTTGGTAGGTGAGATTTTGATTCAAGGGTCGGAATGGAATTCCGAGAGCTGCTGTAGCTTTGTTAGGTGATTTTGGATATGTGCGCAAAATTTTAGATCATTCGAAGGTGTTTTGTTTGGGTTTTTGATCGAATGCGAGTTTCGGAAGATTTGGATGAACTTAGGCTTGAATTTGATGTAATTTGATGGTTTAGGTGTTATTTGTGGTGTTTTGATAATTCGAGCAAGTTTGAATAAGGTGTTGGATCATGTTTGTGCTTTTGGTTGAGGTCCCGGGGGCCTCGGGGTAATTTCGGATGGCCATCGGGAGGATTTTGGACTTGGTAAGATGTGCAGCAAGTCTGGTATTTGGTATCTCCGCATCTGCGAAAAAGAACAGCAGACGCGGTTGCACAGGTGCGGGAGAAGGCTCGCAGGTACTGTCTATGGCTTGATTGGAAGATTCTGCAGAGGTGGAAGGGAAGCCGCATCTGTGACGCCACAGATGCGGTAGCTGCGTCGCAGAAGCATAATGGATGGATTTGGCTTTTTCGCAGAAGCGAACAATAATCTGCAGGAGCGAGGTCCGCATATGCGGTAGAGGACCGCAGAAGCGGTCGTGGTCTTTAAGTGGGAATCCGCAGAAACGGAATATAACCGCAGAAGCGGTGGTCGCAGGTGCGGAGATAGGACCGTAGATGCGAAAATTCCTGTTATCAGAAGGGTTTTAAATGCTCATTTTGTTCCGCGAGCTTAAGTCTATTTTTGCCATTTTAAGCAACCTTGAGAGCTCTTGGACGGAATTTGAAGGAGATTTCGACTAGGTGTGATTGGAGGTGAGTTTATTGACCTAAATACATGAATAAATGGTAGAATTTACATTGAAATTTGTGGAAATTCATCAAAAGAGGGTAAAGCTAGGGATTGGGAATTTGGTATTTCAAAGTGGAGTTTGAGGGGGTCAAATGAACTCCGATTTTGGTAAAATTGATATGTATAGACTCGAGGCGAGGTAAGGAATCCGATGATTTTAATTTTTTGATTTTTCGAGAAGTGGGCCTGAGGCTCGAGTTTTGCCAACTTCGTAAATTTCGATATTTTTCCAGTTTTTTTGATTGGTTGTGTTCCCTTAGCCTATTATAGCATATTCCTTGTGGTTTTGAGTAGATTCGACGCTTGAGGAGGTTGATTCACGAGGCAAGGGAATAGCAAGCTAGGATTTTGGCCGGCTTAAGGTGAGTAATGATAGTGAATGATATTTTGAGGGTTTGAAACCCCAGATTTGCACAACATAGTGCTATATTGAGGTGAAATGCATGCTTAATGGAGAGCGTGGGGTTGTTTAATACTGGGGTTTGTGACTTGGTCCGTCCCGTTTGATATTTTACCACGTATTTGACTAAGTTGATTTGTTTATCATTGTGATTTGGGCTTATGGCCATGTTTTGGGCTTAAAGCCAATTATCTGAATCCTTCGGGGATTATTATCACTATTTCCTCACTATTTTGACACGTTATTTGAACTCAGTCCTAATGATTATATTGTTTTGCACACTCAGCTGTTTTAAATGAATTTTTTATGAGACTTTAAATGATATTTCACTGATGTTTGGGCTGAGAACTATTATTTTATTGATGCTTGAGGGGCTTATGATATCTTCTGGACTGAGTGATGCTTTTAGGCCTTGAGCGTGAAGTGATGAGGCTTTCAGGCCTCGAGTGATATGTGAGGAGGTTTTCGGGCCTCGAGTGTATTGTGATGAGGCTTTTAGGTCTCGAGTGTGTTGTGAGAAGGCTTTCAGGACTTGTTGTATATACCATGAGGTGACTTGATATTGCGCTTGGGCCGTAAGGGGCCCCTTCCGGAGTTTGTACACCCCCAGTGAGCGCGGGTATCCATGTGATATGATATTGAGCCCGAGGGGCTGATACTGATCTGAGTGATGAGATACTGAGCCTGAGGGGCTGATACTGTTTCTGAGCGATTGATACTGGGCCCAAGGGGTAGGATTCTATTCACTATTTGCTTAATATTTTACCCGATTTACTGGATTTATTTTAAAAAGAGGAATTTCACCTTTATCCTGTGCTGTTATACTGATTTACTATTTTTACTGTCTGATATAGAATTGCCTTGTGCTGTTATATGTTTTCTTACTTTTAGTTATTATTTATTGTTGTTACTCACTGGGTCGGAGTACTCACATTACTCCCTGCACCATGTGTGCAGATACAGGCATTGTGGAGTCTACCCTTGAGCACTGATTCTTCCCAGATCAGGAGGCTAGTCGGAGTGACGAGGTAGCTGGTGACGTCC
Organism: Nicotiana glauca; assembly: GCA_026770625.1. NCBI lineage: Eukaryota > Viridiplantae > Streptophyta > Magnoliopsida > Solanales > Solanaceae > Nicotiana > Nicotiana glauca. The sequence goes on from MU733294.1 coordinate 105,904, forward strand.
GCAGCCCTTATCTCTCCTATTTTATACCTTTGTATTTCCTTCGAACAATTGAATCAGACTTTATGTTTTGTGGACTTATTTGAAGCTCTGTAGTAGCTCATGACTTGTGACACCCCCGTTTGGGCTGTGTCGGGTTGGTATCGTATGTTGGTATTATTATTTCTGTGTTTTATCACTGTTTACACTTGTTTTGGATTTGCTAAAAGTTTAGAAATTGCTAAAAGAGGTAATTGCGTTGTTCTGGCTGGCCTTATCTTCATGAGAGGTGCCATCACGATCGAGGTTGGGAATTGGGTCGTGACAAGTTGGTATCAGAGCCTAGGTTACTAGGTCTCGCGAGTCATGAGCTGGTTTAGTAGAGTCTCACGGATTGGTACGGAGACTTCTGTACTTATCCTCGGGAGGCTGCAGAACCTTTTAGGAAAACTTCACATTCTTGAAATTCTATCGTGCGAAGTTGTTGATCCGAGTACTAAACTTCTCTTTGTTCTGTTCTCTCACAGATGGCGAGGACACGAGCTACCGGACGTGACGGACGACCACCAGTACCACCTACTGAGGCTACCAGAGGCCGTGGACGAGGTCGTGGTCGTGGTAGAGGCAGAGCAACAGGGGCAGCACCTGTGGATCCCCTAGTTGCCCTAGCTCAGGACTAAGCTCCAGCAGTACCAGTTCAGGCACCAGCTGTGCCCATTGTGATTCCAGGTCTCCAGGAGACATTGGCCTAGATATTGACAGTTTGTACGGGCCTAGCTCAGGTGGTTTCAGCCACCATAGCAGCAACAACTACTTCACAGGCCGGGGAAGGCAATTAGACTCCCGCTACTCGCACACCTGAGTAGGTAGTGCAGGGATTACAGACTCCAGAGGCACCTCCAGCTAAGCTAGTTACTCTAGTGCAGGAGTTCGGGATTCCAGTTATGCCCGAGGACGAAAGGTTTGGTAGGCTCCAGCCTCTGACATTTAGTGGAGCTGAGGGCGAGGATGCTTAGGGTTTTCTTGACAGATGTCAGCGGATGCTCTCCACAACGGGGATTCTTGAGTCCAACAGTATGGCTTTTACTACTTTTCAGTTTACTGGAGCCGCCTTCACCTGGTGGGAGGCGTATGAGTGGTATAGGCCAGTTGGTATAACACCTTTGACTTGGCAGGAGTTCTCCGCTCTCTTCTTGGAGAAGTATGTGCTGCAGTCCCGTAGGGAGGAGCTGCGTAGGCAGTTTGAGTGGCTACGACATAGAGACATGACTGTGTCTTAGTATGAGATAAGGTTCTCAGAGTTGGCTCGTCATGTAGTTTGGCTGGTTCCATTTGATCGTGAGCGTATCAGGAGATTTGTGGATGGCATTAACTATCATTTTTGTGTTCTTATGACTAGAGAGAGAGTGATGGGTGCTTCATTTGAGGAGGTGGTGGATATAGCTCGAGATATTGATTAGGTTCGCCGCCAGGATCGGGAGGAGAGGGAGGCCAAGAGGCCTCGAGGCTTTGGCAGATTTAGTGGTGCTCCTTCGAGGGGCCAATTCCAGCAGGGTAGGGGTTGCTCTTTCAGGCCCGCTCAATTGGCCCGTTCCGAGTATCATGGGGCATCTTCAGGTCGTGGTCATTAGGGTTCTCAGCAGAGTCATCCATCTCTCAATGCTCTTCCAGCACAGGGTTCATCTCGAGCTCCATCTATTCAGGGTTATTCTAGGCCGAGTACGTCAGCCAGTCACTTTGGCGCACGGGGTTCCCTTCAGTCCCATTCTCCAGCACCCGGGAATTGTTATGAGTGCGGAGAGTTTGGGCATATGTGGAGGCAGTGTCCCCATCGAGCTGCTAGCTCATCTTAGCATAGGGGTCAGCCTCGTCTTCTAGTCCAGTTTCTTCAGCACCCGCCTGGCCAGCTAGGGGTGAGGGTTAGGCAGCCAGGGGTCGCCCCAGGGGCACAGGTCGATCGGATGGTGGTCAGGTTCATTTTTATGCTCTTCAGCGCAGGACGGATGCCATTGCTTCAGATGCCGTCATTAGATGTACTATTTCAGTCTGCCACAGGGATGCCTCGGTCTTATTTGATCCCGGTTCCACCTATTCTTATGTGTCCTCATATTTTGCTCATTATTTGGGTACGACCCGATAGTGTCTTGCTTTGTGTGTTCATGTATCTACCCCGGTGGGCGATACTATTGTTTTAGAGAATATGTATCGGTCGTGTTTGGTGACTATTGGGGGTCTGGAGACCCGAGTTGATCTATTGCTATTGAGCATGGTAGATTTTGATGTTGGGCATGGAATGGTTATCTCTGTGTCATGCTATTTTGGACTTTCATGCTAAGACAATCACTCTGACTATACCGAGTGTTCCGAGGATCGAGTGGTGTGGTGAGACTGACTATGTTCCTAGCCGGGTGATTTCATTCTTAAAGGCCCAGAGTATGGTAGGGAAGGGTTGTCTTTCCTATTTTGCATTCGTGAGGGATGTGGGAGCCGAGACTCCTAGCATTAATTATGTCCTAGTTATGAGAGCGTTTCCCGATGTTTTCCTGCAGACCTGCCGGGCATGCCACCAGACAGGGACAATGATTTTGGTATTGACCTGGTGTCGGGCACTCAGCCCATTTCCATTTCTCCGTGTCGTATGGCACCAGCGGAGTTGAAAGAATTGAAGGATCAGCTTAAGGAACTTCTAGATAAGGGGTTCGTTTGGCCTAATGTGTCACCGTGGGGTTCACCGGTTCTATTTGGGAAGAAGAAGGATGGCACCATGAGAATGTGCATTGACTACAGGCAATTCAACAAAGTAACAGTGAAGAACAAGTATCCCCTGCCTCGCATTGGTGATTTATTTGACCAGCTTCAGGGGGAGAGGGTATTTTCCAAGATTGATCTTCGTTCAGGCTATCACCAGTTGAAGATCAGGGATTCGGATATTATGAAGACTGCTTTCAGGACTAGATATGGTCACTATGAGTTTCTTGTTATGTCCTTTGGGCTGACCAATGCCCCAGCAACATTCATGCACTTGATAAATAGTGTATTTCAGCCCTATCTGGATTCATTCGTTATTGTTTTTATTGATGATATTCTCGTGTACTCGCGTAGCCAGGAGGAGCACGCACAACATTTGCGAGTTGTATTGCAGAGGTTGAGGGATGTGAAGCTTTATGCAAAGTTCTCCAAGTGTGAGTTTTGGCTCAGCTCAGTAGCTTTCTTGGGGCACATGGTGTCCAGCGAGGGTATTTAGGTCGACCCGAAGAAGATAAAGGCGGTGTAGTGTTGGCCTAGACCAACCTCAGCCATAGAGATTCGTAGTTTCCTTGGGTTGGCAGGTTATTATCGTCGCTTTATTTAGGGATTTTCCTCTATTGCATCGCCCTTGACCAAGTTGACTCAGAAGGGTGCTCCATTTGTATGGTCAGACGAGTGCGAGGAGAGCTTTCAAAAGCTCAAGAAGGCTTTGACCACAGCTCCAGTATTGGTTTTGCCCTCAGCCGCAGGTTCTTATACCGTATATTGTGATGCATCGAGAGTTGGGATCGGATGTGTATTGATGCAGGAGGGTAGAATTATTGCTTATGCTTCTCGTCAGTTGAAGCCCCACGAGAATAACTACCCTGTATATGATTTGGAGTTGGATGCTATAGTTCATGCTTTGAAGATTTGGAGACACTACTTGTATGGTGTATCTTGTGAAGTATTCATCGATCATCGCAGTCTTCAGCATTTGTTCAAATAGAAGGACCTTAATTTGAGGCAGCGGAGATGGCTAGAGTAGCTTCAGGCCTATGATATTACCATTCTATATCACCCAGGGAAGGCCACTGTAGTGGCCGATGCTTTGAGCTGAAAGGCAGTTAGTATGGGGAGCTTGGCATATATTCCAGCTTGGGAGAGGCCCTTTGCAGTTGATCTCTAGGATTTGGCCAATCGGATGGTGAGGTTAGATATTTTGGAGCCTAGTCGGGTGTTGGCTTGCGTGGTTTCTCGGTCTTCCTTGTATGACTGCATCAGAGAGCGCCAGTATGATGATCCGCATTTGCTTGTCCTTAAGGACAGGGTTCACCATGATGATGATAGGGATGTGACCATTGATGATGATGGCGTGTTGATGATGTACAGCCGGATTTGTGTGCCCATTGTGGATGGGCTTCGGGGGTTGATATTGGAGGAGGCCCACAGCTTGCAGTATTCCATTCATCCGGGTGTCACGAAGATGTATCAGGATTTGAGGCAGCACTACTAGTGGAGAAGGATGAAGAAGGATATTGTAGGGTTTGTGGCTCGGTGTCTCAACTGTCAGCAGGTAAAGTACGAGCATCAGAGGCCAGGTGGTGTACTTCAGCGGATGATTATTCCAGAGTGGAAGTGGGAGAGGATTACTATGGATTTTGTGAGTGGTCTCCCTCGGACTTTGAAGAAGTTTGATTCGATTTAGGTGATTGTGGACAGGCTGACGAAGTCTACGCACTTCATTCCGGTATGTACCACCTATTCTTCGGAGCGGCTGGCAGGGGTCTTTATCAGGGAGATTGTCGGATTGCATGGGGTTCCAGTGTCTATTATCTCAGATAGAGGGGTACTCAGTTCACTTCTCAGTTCTGGAGGACATTTCAGAGAGAGTTGGGTACCCAGGTAGAGTTGAGCACAACATTTCATCCTCATACGGACGGATAGTCCGAGCGTACTATTTAGATACTGGAGGACATATTGCATGCCTGTGTTATTGAATTTGGGGGTTCTTAGGATGAGTTTTTACCGCTTGTAGAGTTTGCCTACAACAACAGTTATCAGTCGAGCATTCAGATGGCTCCGTATGAGGTGTTGTATGGGAGGCGGTGTAGATCTCCTGTTGGATGGTTCGAGCCCGGTGAGGCTAGGTTATTGGGGACAGAGATGGTTCAGGATGCCTTAGAGAAGGTGAAGCTGATTTAGGAGAGGCTTCGTACAACCCAGTCACGTCAAAAGAGTTATACGGATCGGAAGGTTCAGGATGTGTCATATATGGTAGATGAGAAGGTCTTGTCGAAGGTTTCGCCTATAAAGGGTGTTATGCGGTTTGGGAAAAAAGGGAAGCTGAGTCCGAGGTTTATTGGGCCTTTTGAGGTACTTAGGAGGATTGGGGAGGTGGATTATGAGCTTGTCTTGCCACCTAGCTTGTCGGGCGTGCATCCGGTGTTTCATGTATCTATGTTCCAGAAGTATGTTGGGGACCCGTCCCATGTTTTGGACTTCAGTACTGTTCAGTTGGATGATGATTTGACCTATGATATGGAGCCACTGGCTATTTTGGGTCGTCAGGTTCGAAAATTAAGATCAAAGGATATAACTTCAGTAAATGTGCAGCGGAGAGGTCGGCCCGTGGAGGAGGCTACTTGGGAGACCGAGTAGGAGATGCGGAGCAGACATCCTCACATGTTTATGGCTCCAGGTATGTTTCTTGACCCGCTCGAGGATGAGCGTTTGTTTTAGTTAGGGAGGATGTGACTACCCAGTCCATCGTCACGTGAGTTACCGCCCCGTTTCCCCCATTTTGTGCTTCCTTATGTTCTATTATACGAGTCTTGGGTGAATGAGTTGATTTGGATTGATTTTGGATGGAAATGAGACACTTAGTCTCCTCAAGAAAGGCTTGTTTTGAAAAAGTCAAACCGGATGTTCACCTATGAGTTAGGGGGCTCGGATGTGATTTCTGGTGATTCGGTTAGCTTCGGGGGGATGATTTTTGACTTAGGAGTATGATCGGAATTGATTTTGGAGGTCCGGGGTAGAATTAGGCTTGAATTGGCGAAGTTAGTATTTTAGCGAATTCCAGTTGGTAGGTGAGATTTTGATCCGAGGGTCAGAATGGAATTTCGAGAGCTAATGTAGCTTCGTTAGGTGATTTTGGATGTGTGTGCAAAATTTCAGATCATTCGGAGGTGTTTTGGTTGGGTTTTTGATCGAATGCGAGTTTCGGAAGATTTGGATGAACTTAGGCTTGAATTTGATGTAATTTGATGGTTTAGGTGTTATTTTTGGTGTTTTGATGATTCGAGCAAGTTTGAATAAGGTGTTGGATCATGTTTGTACTTTTGGTTGAGGTCCCGGGGGCCTCGGGGTGATTTCGGATGGCCATCGGGAGGATTTTGGACTTGGTAAGATGTGCAACAGGTCTGGTATCTGGTATTTCCGTATCTGCTGAAAAGGAACCCCAGATGCGGTTGCGCAGGTGCGGGAGGAGGGTCGCAGGTGCGGTCTATGGCTTGATTAGAAGATTCCGTAGATGCGGAAGGGAAGTCGCATCTGTGAGGCCGTAAATGCAGTAGCTGCGTCGCAGAAGCGGAAGGGATGGATTTGGCATTTTCGCAGGAGCGGACAATAATCTGCAGGAGCGAGGTCCGCATATGCGGTAGAGGACCGCAGAAGCGGTCGTGGTCTTTAAGTGGGAATCCGCAGAAATGGAAAATAACCACAGAAGCGGTGGTCGCAGGTGCGGAAATAGGACCGCAGAAGCAAAAATCCCTGTTACCAGAAGGGTTTTAAATGCTCATTTTGTTCCGCGAGCTTAAGTCCATTTCCACCATTTTTAAGCAACCTTGAGAGCTCTTGGACGGAATGTGAAGGAGATTTCGACTAGGTTTGATTGGAGGTGAGTTTCTTGACCTAAATACATGAATTAATGGTAGAATTTACATTCAAACTTGTGGAAATTCATCAAAAGAGGGTAAAGCTAGGGCTTGGGAATTTGGTATTTCAAAGTGGCATTTGAGGGGCCAAATGAATGCCGATTTTGGTAAAATTGATATGTATAGACACATGGCGAGGTAAGGAATCCGATAATGTTAATTTTTTGATTTTTCGAGTAGTGGGACCGGGGATTGGGTTTTGCCAACTTCGTGAATTTCGATATTTTTTGAGTCTTTTCGATTGGGTTGTGTTCCCTTAGCCTATTGTAACGTATTCCTTGTGGTTTTGAGAAGATTCGAGACTTAAGGAGGTTGATCTGTGAGGCAAGGGCATAGCGAACTAGGATTTTGGCTGGCTTGAGGTGAGTAATGATAGTAAATGATATTCTGAGGGTTTGAAACCCTGGATTTGCACAACGTAGTGCTATATTGAGATGAAATGCGCGTTTAATGGCGAGCACGGGGTTGTTTACTGCTGGGGATTGTGACTTGGTCCGTCCCGTTTGATATTTTACCGTGTATTTGACTAAGTTGATTTATTTATCATCGTGATTTGGGCTTATTGCCTGTTTTATGCTTAAAGCCAATTATCTGAATCCTTCGGTGATTGTTATCAGTATTTCCTCACTATTTTTGACACGTTATTTGAACTCTGTCCTAATGATTATACTATTTTTCAAACTCAGCCGTTTTAAATAAATTTTTTTGTGACTTTAAATGATATTTCACTGATGTTTGGGCTGAGAACTATTATTTTATTGATGCCCGAGGGGTTTATGATATCTTCTGGACTGAGTGAGGATTTCAGGCCTTGAGCGTGAGGTGAGGAGGCTCTCAGGCCTCGAGTGATATGTGAGGAGGCTTTCAGGCCTCGAGCGTATTGTGAGGAGGCTTTCAGGTCTCGAATGTGATGTGAGAAGGCTTTCAGGCCTTGTTGTATGTACCACAAGGTGGCATAATATTGTGCTTGGGCCGTAAGGGGGCCCTCCTGGAGTCTGTACACCCCCAGTGAGTGCGGGTACCCATGTGATGTGATACTGAGCCTGAGGGGCTGATACTGATCTGAGTGATGTGATACTGAGCCTGAGGGGCTGATACTGTTTCTGAGCGATTGATACTAGGCTTGAGGGGAAGGATTCTATTCACTATTTACTTGATATTTTACCCGATTTACTGAATTTTTTTTAAAAAGGGGAATTTCACTTTTATCCTGTACTGTTATACTGATTTACTGTTTTTACTGTCTGATATAGAACTGCCTTGTGCTGTTATGTGCTTTCTTACTTTCAGTTATTATTTATTGTTGTTATTCACTGGGTCGGAGCACTCACATTACTCCTTGCACCATGTGTGCAGATACATGCATTGTGAAGTCTACCTCTGAGTACTGATTCTTCCCAGATCAGGAGGCTAGTCGGAGTGACGATGTAGTTGTTGACGTCCGCAACCCTTATCTCTCCTATTTCATACCTTTGGATTTCCTTCAGACAATTGTATTAGACTTTATGTTTTGTCGACTTATTTTAAACTCTGTAGTAGCTCATGACTTGTGACACCCCGGTTTGGGCTATGTCGGGTTGGTATCGTATGTTGGTATTATTATTTCTGCATTTTATCACTGTTTACACTTGTTCTGGATTTTCTAAAGGTTTAGAAATTGCTAAAAGAGGTAATTGCATTGTTCTGGCTTGCCTTGTCTTCACGAGAGGTGCCATCACGACCGGGGTTGGGAATTGGATCGTGACAATCTAGGATCAGTGCAATCGGATTATATAAAGCATATTAAAGAGCAAATACCATTATTTGATTCATAATGGGGTGATGGTTCTAGTCAAGATGAGAGATTCAATGATTTGTTGACTTGGCTGTTGGTTATAAACTTCTACACATCTCTTCTGTCATGGCGGTTTTTCATAGTTGAACAGCTTATACTGGATGAGACGAGATTATTGGATCTGGGACTAGTGCGATCGAATTATATGAAGCATATTAAATATCAAATACCATTATTTAGTTCATAATGGGGTGATGGTTCTAGTCAAGAGAAGAGATTCAATGATTGGCAGTTGGTTATAAATTTCTACACATCTCTTCTATCATGGCGGTATTGCCATAGTTGAAACAAGACACATATATCCCTACAAGAGAAAAGGTTATTAGCGACACGAAAACTGGTCCCTAAAGGTGTGATTTTGGTCCTTGAAGGTCAATAACAACCAGTAAAATCTGGTTGCCACTCGTTGCTAAAGGCTCCTCCGCTGAAGGCCAATAACGACGAGTTTGAGGAGCTGGTCCTTAAAGAGTTTTAACGACTGAAAAAGTTATTGTCCCTAAAACAGTTTTAGTGAACATAAATGTGGTCCTTAAGTACTTTTATTTTGGTCCCTAAGCATAGACCAATTGCAGCCTACATTATTTAGTAACAAGTTCTACTAGTCCTTAATGAGCCTTTTCCAATCATATTATTTTATAAATTATATTATTTTTCGTATATAAAATCACATGCACATAGTAAAAATATCAACAAAAGCATGCTTTCATATACAAATATACAAATGTACATGTATAAATTGGTTACGAATTATAAAAAAGTATATTTTATCCGATTGGTGATTGTATAACCATGAGTCATATGTCACCGTGCTGTTTTACACAATCTTTTAGAAAAATAACTTTTTTCCTAACTACCCTTGCAAGTGATAAACGATATTGCATGTTGTATTCAAAACTTGCATCTTAATTGTAAGTTCAACTCTTCAAACCTTATAAAAAATAAAAAGTAAATTTTCTTTTAGAAAATTATGAAGATCATATCATTTATAGGGGCTAGTCTACTATGTGCGATAATTATACCGGGGCTATTAGCTTTAACAAGGATGAATCATTAGAATTGAACTATCAAATAAATAAATTATACCCATAACAGTACTACAACAAAATCATAAGAATAATTAAGTTCGTCCAATATAACGACAAAGATCAATTTTCAATAGCCAAAGTGAACAAATATATGAAGATAATAATAACTTTTAGTTAAATTAAGATGCAATTGTCCTTATTATAATATTTTTAATTACACCACCCAACCTCTTTCATTTTCTATTATTTACTTCGTGAAGTTGAAGTAAGATGCAATTGCCTTGGAATTTTTAAATTTTTGTCACATTTATTTTTTGTTGTAGTTTTTTTACTGTGATGAGCTTAAATGAAGTGATACAGATAATTTATAATGTGCAAAACAACCTACATATTTTCAAAACAATAATAACAAATACAAATATTAAGATTGATGAAACATTAGAGTTAAATTTCATAAATCAATCGCCCATGAAGGTATTGCCAAACAACTTTTATTGAATTAAATTTTTGGGTTTAACATTATCTTCTAATTCAATTAAAACTATCTAAGAGATATTGAGATTGACGAAATAAGATGTTTGTGAGTTAAGAGAATGACCTCTTGTCTATCTCGTCTCCTTTTATCTTCTCTCTAACATTTGGTTTCCAGTAATGTTTAATTGTGATTTTCCTTATTAGTCTATTGTAATTCAGTTGAGTAATTTTGGTATAATTAGTCAGTGTGAATTGTTAATTAGATTGTTTTATAATAATTCTAATATCTTATTGTACATGTTTAAGACCTAGCTACTGTGAAAAATTCCACAGTATTGAAGCACTAATAGTACAACCACAAAATATATGATCCGTAGTTTATTCTCAAGATCTAACACTACCTAATTTGAAGAAAAATAAAATCCAAAGTATTTTATCTTATCATTTATAGACAACTTTCTTTGTAAAAACTTCCACATTGGAGAGGTCATATATAAATAGATGAGGCTTCATCAAAGGCATTTTATTCATAAGAGATGGATTTTGACGTTGTTTCATGAGGTTTCATGCATTCAAGCAAATAACTTTTCTTATAAGTAGATGCAATCCAAACAACCTAGTCATATTTTGATACCAAATGGATTTTAATCCCACCTCACTGGAAAAATCTAGGAACAGAGTAAGAAAACTTCAGCAAGTGATACCACAACATTGCATACTACAATCTCCTTTCCTTTCCTAACACAACATATCATATTTAGGTCAAAGATCTTTTTCTTTTATTCTTTTTAACTCTGGAATAATAAAAGACAAACGTTTTAAACTATATAATAATTAATTTAATTAAATTTCAGTATTTATTTTCGTTTGTTTGAGGAAGCACTCGCAATCCCAAAAATACAAGTGTTTACAATTGCATTTAAAGGGACATTTCAACAGAGAAAGACTTTTGTTACCTACATTTCTCTCGTTCTCACAAACAAAATAAATAAGGGAGATTTCTTTTATTCCCTCATTGTCATGACCCAAACCCACCTGGTCGTGATGGTGCCTCTCGTGAAGACGAGGCCAGCCAACAGAATATTTAACTCCTCAAATATCTGACATTTATTAATCATAAATAAGCTTAAAGCAAGAATATCATAACCAGCAATACGGACATACCCGCGATAATAAGAACGCCAACCCAAATCCAGCCCGCAATTGGGATATCACAAGTCATGAGCTACTACAGAGTTTAATAACTACTACAAGACTGTATCTTAGAACATAGTCCGAAGATAGATGAAGTACAAAAGATAAGGAAGAAACGGGGGCTGTGGACGCTGACAGCTACCTCTTCTCTCCGGGTCCGCCTGGTCTGGATAAAAATCACCGCTCACAAACGAACTCTGCTATACCTGTATCTGCACACACGGTGCAGGGAGTAATGTGAGTACTCCGACCTAGTGAGTAATAAAAATAAATAATGTCTGAGAACATAAAATCCCACAAAGGCACAATTAATGCTATCTCAAGTAGTAAAATCAGATAAACAGTATAAACCAGTGAAATACAGTAAGAAATCTCTTTGAAATAGTTAAAAACAATTATTCTCAATCAATAAGAAATACTTAGGAACCTGCCCCTCGGGCGCCATATCAAACTCTCAGTACAGTATCAGCCCCACGGGCTCCGTATCAATCACACAGTACCACATCAGCCCCTCGGGCTCACTCTCAATCACATGGGTACCCACGCTCACTGTGGGTGTGCAGACTCCGGAGGGGCTCTTTCAGCCCAAGCGCTATAAATAAGGCTTGAAATCCTGAACAATATCACAGCAAGGCCTGAAAGCCTGCTCATAATACACTCGAGGCCTGAAAGCCTCCTCACATAACACTCGAGGCCTGAAATCCTCCTTACCAATCACTCGAGGCCTGAAAGCCTCCTCACCAATCACTCATCATGCCCTGACATATGGCCCTCAGCCTGTATCAGTCCAAAATAGTTAAAAGCCCCTCGGGCATCAGTAAAACAATAATACTCAGCTCAAACAATAGTTCAAATATTAGTTAAAACTCCAAGTTTGAGTAAAAGATAGCTGAGTTCATGAAACAGTGTAAATCACATGTACTGAGTTCAAATAATATTTCAAATAGTGAGGGAAAACAGTGATGATAGGTCATAAAGAGTTCAAACAGTCGGCAATAAGCCCTGAATATGGAAACAAGCCCAAATCATAGTGAGAAACAACAAGTCACAGCTAGTACGCGGTAAAATATCATCCAGACTGGACCAGGTCACAGTCCCTAATAGTAAATGACCCCGCACACATCATTGAACGCGTGTCTCATTTCAACACAACACCAAGTTGTGCAAATCCGGGGTCTCAAACCCTCAGGATATCATTTAAAGTCATTACTCACCTCTAGCCGGCCAAGAGTCTAGCTAGCCAAGCCTTTTCCTCTCGAATCGACCTCCTCACGCGTTGAATCTGACCAAAACCACAAGTAATAAGTCACAATAGGCTAATGAATCATAACCCAATTGAAAAGACTCGAAAAAATAACAAAAATCACGAAGTTGGCAAAACCCGAGCCCCGGGCCTACTTCTCCAAAAATTATTAAATTCACAACACCAGATTCCTCGTCTCACCACGAGTCTATACATATCAAATTCGTCAAAATCGAAGTCCAAATGCCCCTTCAAATTCCAAATTTACATTCCAAAAACCAAGCCCTAGTTCTTCCAATTTTTACTCCAATTTCCATGAATTAAAGGTAGATTCTTCAATAAAAATGATGGTTCTAGACCATAGGACTTACCTTCGATCGATTCCCAGTCAAAACTCTCTAAAAATCCCGTCAATAGCTCTCAAGCTCGCTCAACAATGGTGGAAAAATGGTGGAGCTTGTGGATGAAAGAAAACATTTAATCCCTTCTGCCAATAACTCTTTTCGCTTCTGCGGTCCCGCTACCGCTTATGCGGGACCGCTTATGCGGCCATAACTCCGCTTAGGTGGTTTTTCATTAAAACCCCATCAGCCGCTTCTGCGACAATCATTTCCACTTCTGCGAATTCCTGATCTCCCGGCCAAACAGCTTCTGCGACCCCACGTCCGCTTCTGCGGACTCGCTTAGACGAAAAGAGTTCCGCTTCTGCGGAACGACCCAGCTCCACATCAGACTGCTTATGCGACCAACCTCACGCTTCTATGGTCCATTTCTGCAAAAGCGCTCATACCAGATACCAGCAAGATCTGCCACTTCTCAACTTGAGATTTTATCCCGTTAGCCGTCCAAAAATTACCCGAGGCCCCCGGGACCTCAACTAGAGTTACCAACACATCTTAAAACATCATTCAAACTTTATCAAATCCTCAAAACACGTCAAACAATGCTAAAACCATTAAATCACATCGAATTCAAGCCTAAGTTTCTTCAAAACTTCCGCAATGCAACTCTCGAAATCCGAATGACCTGAAAATTTGCACACATATCCAAAATCACTTAACGAAGCTACTGCAACTCTTGAAATCCCATTTCGGCCCCCCGGATCAAAATCTCACCTATCAACCGGAATTCGCTAAAATACTAACTTCGCCATTTCAAGCCTAATTCTACACCGAACCTCATAATTCAATTTCGATCGCACTTCTAAGTCACAAATCATCTCCCGAAGCTAACCAAATCATCGAAATTTGCATCCGAGCCCTCTAACTAAATAGTCAACTTTCGGTTGACGTTTCCAAAACAAGCTTCTCTTTAAGAGGCTAAGTGCCTCATTTCCATCTAAAACCAATCCAATTCTACCCGATCACCTCAAATACTGATATTGAAACATAGAGAAACATATTGTAGGGGAAATAGGGCGGTAACTCACGTGACGACGGGCCGGGTCATCACATCCTCACCAACTAAAACAAACACTCGTCCTCGAGCGGGTCAAGAAACATACCTGGAACCTCAATCAAGTGAGGATATATGTTTCGCATCTCTCGCTCGGTCTCCCAAGCGGCCTCCTCCACGGGCCGATCTCTCCACTGCACCTTCACCGAAGCTATATCCTTTGATCTCATTCTCCGAACCTGATGACCCAAAATAGCCATTGGCTCCACATCATAGGTCAAATCATCATCTAATTGAACTGTACTGGAGTCCAACACATGAGACGGATCCCCAACATACTTCCGGAGCATAGACACATGAAATACCGGATGCACGCTAGACAAGCTGGGTGGCAAAGCAAGCTTATAAGCCACCTCTCCAATCCTTCTATGTATCTCAAAAGGCCCAATGAACCTCGGACTCAGCTTCCCTTTCTTTCCAAATCGCATAACGCCCTTCATGGGCGAAACATTCAACAAGACCTTCTCGCCCACCATATAAGATACATCACGAACCTTCTGGTCCGCATAACTCTTCTGACGCGACTGAGCTATACGTAGTCTCTCCTGGATCACTTTCACCTTCTCTAAGGCATCCTGGACCAACTCTGTCCCCAATAACCTAGCCTCGCCGGGCTCAAACCAACCAACCAGAGATCTACACCGTCTCCCATATAAGGCCTCATACAATGCCATCTGAATGCTGGACTGCTAGCTGTTACTGTAAGAAAAATCTGCAAGCGGCAAGAACTTAGCCCAAGAACCTCCAAAGTCAATAACACAGGCTCGCAACATGTCCTACAATATCTGAATAGTATGATCGGACTGTCCATCCGACTGATGATGAAATGCTGTGCTCAACTCCACCTGTGTGCCCAACTCCCGCTGAAGAGTCCTCTAAAACTGGGAAGTAAATTGATTACCCCTATCTGAGATAATGGAAACTGGGACCCCATGCAACCATACAATATCCCGAATGAAAATCTCTGCTAACCACTCCGAAGAATAGGTAGTACACACCGGGATGAAGTGCGCGGACTTGGTCAGCCGATCCACAATTACCCAAATCGAATCAAACTTCCTCGCTGTCCGAGGGAGACCACTCACAAAATCCATCGTAATCCTCTCCCACTTTCACTCGGGAATATCCATACGCTGAAGTACACCACCGGGCTTCTGATGCTCAGACTTGACCTGCTACTAGTTGAGACACCGAGTTACATAACTCACAATATCCTTCTTCATTCTCCTCCACCAGTAATGTTGTCTCAAATCCTGATACATCTTCGCGGAACCTGGATAAATGGAATACCACGAGCTGTGGACCTTCTCCAATATCAACTCCCAAAGTCTATCCATATTGGGCACACAAATCTAGCCCTGCATCCTCAGCACGCCATCACTATCAATAGTCACATCCCTGGGTTCCCATACTAACTGCCTTCTGGCTCAAAGCATCGGCCACTACATTGGCCTTCCCCGGGTGATACAAAATGGTGATATCATAATCCTTGAGTAACTCAAGCAACCTCCGCTGCCTCAAATTAAAATCCTTCTGTTTGAACAAATGCTGAAGGTTGCGATGATCGGTATACACCTCACAAGATATGCCATATAAGTAGTGCCTCCAAATGTTCAAAGCATGAACTATAGCAGCCAACTCCAAATCATATACAGGGTAGTTCTTCTCATGGGGCTTCAGCTGACGAGAAGCATATGCAATAACTCTACCCTCCTACATCAACACACATCTGATCCCGAATCTCGAAGCATTACAATACACAGTGTAAGAACCTGAAGCTGATGGCAATACCAACACTGGAGCCGTGGTCAAAGATGTCTTGAGCTTCTGAAATCTCTCCTCGCACTCCTCGTACCACACAAATGGGGCACCCTTTTGAGTCAACTTGGTCAAGGATGATGCAATAGAAGAAAATCCCTGAATAAACCGGCGATAATACCCTGCCAAACTAAGGAAACTACGAATCTCCGTGGCTGACGTCGGTCTAGGCCAACTCTGCACCGCCTCTATCTTCTTCGGATCAACCTGAATACCATCACTGGACACCACGTGCCCTAGGAAAGCCACTGACCCAAGCCAAAACTCATACATGGAGAACTTTGCATAAAGTTTCTCCTCCCTCAATATCTGTAATACCACTCTCAAGTGATGAGCGTGCTCCTCCTGGCTACGTGAGTAAACTAATATATTATCAATAAAAATAATCACAAATGAATCCAGATACAGCCAAAATACAATGTTCATCAAGTGCATGAACGCGGCTGGGGCATTAGTCAGCCCAAAAGACATAACTAAACACTTATAGTGCCCATATCTCGTCCTCAAAGCCATCTTCATAATGTCAGAATCCCTAATCTTCAGCTGGTGATAGCCTGAAAGGGGATCAATCTTACAGAATACCCTTGCTCCCTGGAGCTGGTCAAACAAATCATCAATACGCAGTAGTGGATACTTGTTCTTCACTGTCACCTTGTTCAACTACCTGTAGTCAATGCACATTCTCATTGAGCTATCTTTCTTCTTCATAAATAGGACCGGTGCACCCCACGGTGACATACTAGGACGTATAAACCCCTTATCTAGGAGTTCCTGAAGCTGCTCCTTCAATTCCTTTAACTCTGCAGGTGCCATATGATAGGGAGGAATAGAGATGGGCTGAGTGCCCGGCACCAGATCAATACCGAAATCAATGTCCCTGTTCGGTGGCATGCCCGACAGGTCTACTAGAAACACATCTAGAAAATCCCTCACAACGGGGACAAAATCAAGACTAGGAGCCTCAGCTCCAACATCTCTCACAAAAGCCAAATACGATATACAACCTTTCCCAGCATCCGCTGGGGAAATCACCCTGCTGGGAACATAGTCAGTCATACCACTCAACTCAATCCTCGGGACACCCGGTATGGCCAAGGTGACTATCTTGGCATGAAAATCTAGAATAGCATGACACGGAGATAACAAATCCATGCCCAGAATAATATCAAAATCTACCATGCTCAATAGCAACAAATCAACTCGGGTCTCCAGACCCCCAATAGTCACTAAGCACGACTGATATACATGGTCTACCATAATAGTATCGCCCACCGGGGTGGATGCATGAACAGGCAAAGCAAGGCACCCCCGGGTCGTACCCAAATGGTGAGCAAAATAAGAAGACACATAGGAATAGGTAGAACCGGGATCAAATAAAAATGAGGCATCCCTGTGGCAGACTGAAATAATACCCGTGATAACAGCATCCGAAGCAATAGCATCTGACCAGCCCTGGAGAGCATAGAATCGAGCCTGACCACCACCTGATCGGCCTCCCCCTCTGGGGCGACCCCTAGCTGCCTGACCCTCACCCCTAGCTAGCGGGGCGGGTGCTGAAGAAGATGGGCTAGAAGATGAGGGTTGACCCCTCTGCTGAGACTGACTACCACGAAGCTGAGGACACTGCCTCCACAAGTTCCCAAACTCCCCGCACTCAAAACGGCTCCCGGGTGCTGTAGAACGGGACTGAAAGGAGCCCCGTGCACCAGAGTGACTGGCTGACTCACTCGGCCTGGAGGAACCCTGAACAGATGGAGCTCGTGATGAACCCTGAGCTGGAAGGGCACTGAGGGATGGCTGGCTCTGTTGATAACCCTGATGACCTCGGCCGAAAGACGAACCACGATACTCAGAGCGAGCTGACTGAGGAGGCCTGAATGAACGACCTATGCTCTGCTGGAACTAACCCCTAGACAGAGCACCACTGAGGCTACCAGAACCTTGAGGCCTCTTGGCCTCCCTCTTTTCTCTGTCCTGACGGCGAGCCATCTCAATATCACGAGCAATATTAACTGTATCCTCAAAGGAAATACCCAAAACTCTCTCTCAAGTCATCAGAACACGAAGGTGATAGTTAAGTCCATCTACAAACCTCTTGATCCTCTCTCTATCGGTAGGAACTATCTAGGAGAACTCAGAAAATCTTGCCTCATACTGGGTCACAGTTATGTCTCACTGTCGAAGCCACTCGAACTGCCTACGCAGCTCCTCCCTCTGAGACTGTGGTACCCACTTCTCCAAAAAGATAGTGGAGAACTTCTACCATGACAAAGGAGCTGCATCTGTCGGCCTACGCCGCTCATATGCCTCCCACCATGTGAAGGCAGCCCCAGTGAACTGAAATGCGGTGAATGCTACCCCGCTGGACTCCAAAATCCCTGCCGTCCGAAGCATACGCTGACACTCGTCAAGAATCCCTGGACATCCTCGCCTTGAGTACCACTGAAAACTGGAGGCTGGAGTCTACTGAACCTTTCAAGACAATGGGCACTGCCGGTGCCTGAACAGGGGCTACTGGAATGTCTGCAGCTGGGGCCTGAACCTGAGCTGGGGCAATTGGTGGAGCAACAGGTGCTACGCTCGCAGCTCTGCCCCTACCACGACCACGACCACGACTTCTAGTGCCCTCAGTAGGTGGTACCGGTGGTCGTCCGTATCGTCTTGTAGCGCGAGTCCTCGCTATCTGCGATTGAATAGAACACAGAAGTTTAGTTTTCAGATCAACAAAATCGCACGAAAAGAATTTCAAGAATGTGAAGTTTTCCTAAGGGTTCTGCAGCCTCTCGAGGATAAATACAGAGGTCTCTGTACCGATATGTCAGACTCTACTAAACCTGCTCATGACTCGTAAGACCTAGTAACCTAGGCTCTGATACAAACTTGTCATGACCCAAACCCACCTGGTCGTGATGGCGCCTCTCCTGAAGACGAGGCCAGCCAATAGAACATTTAACTCCTCAAATATTTGATAGTTATTAATCATAAATAAGCTTAAAGCAGGAATATCATAACCAGCAATACAGACATAACCGCGATAATAAGAAAGCTAACCCAAATCCAGCCCGCAATCGGGATGTCACAAGTCATGAGCTACTGCAGAGTTTAATAACTACTACAAGACTGTATCTAACAACATACTCCGAAGATAGATGGAGTACAAAAGATAAGGAAAAAATGGGGGCTGTGGACGCTGACAGCTACCTCGTCTCTCCGGGTCCGCCTGGTCTGGATGAAAATCAGCGCTCAGGAACGAACTCTGCTATACCTATATATGCACACACGGTGCAGGGAGTAATGTGAGTACTACGACCCAGTGAGTAATAAAAATAAATAATGTCTGAGAACATAAAATCTCACAAAGGCACAATTAATGCTCCCTCAAGCAGTAAAATTAGATAAACAGTAGAAACCAGTGAAATACAGTAAGAAATCTCTTTGAAAAAGTTAAAAACAATTATTCTCAATCAATAAGAAATACTTAGGAACCTGCCCCTCGGGCGCCATATCAAACTCTCAGTACAGTATCAGCCCCGCAGGCTCCGTATCAATCACACAGTACCACATCAGCCCCTCGGGCTCACTCTCAATCACATGGGTACCCACGCTCACTGTGGGTGTGCAGACTCCGGAGGGGCTCCTTTAGTCCAAGCGCTATCAATAAGGCCTGAAAGCCTGAACAATATCACTGTGAGGCCTGAAAGCCTGCTCATAATACACTCGAGGCCTGAAAGCCTCCTCACATAACACTCGAGGCCTGAAAGCCTCCTTTCCAATCACTCGAGGCCTGAAAGCCTCCTCACCAATCACTCATCATGCCCTCACATATGGCCATCGGCATGTATTAGCCCAAAATAGTCAAAAGCCCCTCGGGCATCAGTAAAACAATAATACTCAGCTCAAACAATAGTTCAAATATCAGTTAAAACTCCAAGTTTGAGTAAAATGTAGCTGAGTTCATGAAACAGTGTAAATCACATGGATTAAGTTCAAATAATATTTCAAATAGTGAGGGAAAACAGTGATGATAGTTCATAAAGAGTTCAAACAATCAACAATAAGCCCCGAATATGGCAACAAGCCCAAATCATAGTGAAAAACAACAAGTCATAGCTAGTACGCGGTAAAATATCATCCGGACTGGACCAAGTCACATTCCCCAATAGTAAATGACCTCGCGCTCGTCATTGAACGCGTGTCTCATTTCAACACAACACCAAGTTGTGCAAATTTGGGGTCTCAAACCCTCAGGACATCATTTAAAGTCATTACTCACCTCTAGCCGGCCAAGAGTCTAGCTCACCAAGCCTTTTCCCCTCGAGTCGACCTCCTTGCGCGTCGAATCTGACCAAAACCACAAGGAGTACGTCACAATAGGCTAATGAATCATAACCCAATCGAAAAGACTCGAAAAAAATAACAAAAATCACGAAGTTGGCAAAACCCGAGCCCTGGGCCCACTTTTCAAAAAATTACGAAATTCATAACACCGGATTCCTCGTCTCGCCACAAGTCTCTACCTATCAAATTTGTCAAAATTGGAGTCCAAATGCCCCTTCAAATTCCAAATTTACATTCCAAAATCCAAGCCCTAGTTCTTCCAATTTTTATTCTAATTTCCATGAATTAAAGGTAGATTCTTCAATAAAAATGATATTTCTAGACCATAGAACTTACCTCCGATCGATTCCCAGTCAAAACTCTCTACAAATCCCGTCAATGGCTCTCAAGATCGCTCAATAATGGTGGAAAAATGGTGGAGCTCGGGGATGAAATAAAACCTTTAAACCCTTCTGCCAACATCTCGTTTCGCTTCTACGGTCCCGCTACCGCTTATGCGGGACCGTTTCTACGGCCATAACTCCGCTTAGGCAGTTTTTCATTAAAACCCCATCAGCCGCTTCTCCGACAATCATTTCCGCTTCTACGGATTCCTCATCTCCAGGCCAAACCGCTTCTGCACCCCACGTCCGCTTCTGCGGACTCGCTTAGGCGAAAAGAGTTTCGCTTCTGCGGAACTACCCAGCTCCACATCAGACCGCTTATGCGACCAACCTCATGCTTCCGCGGAGCCGCTACTGCAGTCCATTTCTGCAGAAGCGATCATACCAGATAGCAGCAAGATCTGCCACTTCTCAACTTGAGATTTCATCCCGTTAGCCATCCGAAATTACCCCGAGGCCCCCGGGACCTCAGCCAAAGTTACCAACACATCTTAAAACATCATTCAAACTTTATCAAATCCTCAAAACACGTCAAGCAACACTAAAACCATTAAATCACATCGAATTCAAGCCTAAGTTTCTTCAAAACTTCCACAATGCACTTTCGATAAAAAACCCAACCAAACGACGTCCGAATGACCTGAAAATTAGCACACATATCCAAAATCACTTACCGAAGCTACTACAACTCTCGAAATCCCATTCCCGCCCCTGGATCAAAATCTCGCCTATCAACCGGAATTCGCCAAAATACTAACTTCTACATTTCAAGTCTAATTCTACACCGCACCTCCAAATTCAATTCCGATCGCACTCCTAAGTCACAAATCATCCCCCGAAGCTAACCAAATCATCAAAATTTGCATCTGAGCCCTCTAACTAAATATTCAACTTTTTGTTGACTTTTCCAAAACAAGCTTCTCTTTAAGAGG
The DNA here is from genome assembly GCA_026770625.1 of Nicotiana glauca. Classification (NCBI taxonomy): domain Eukaryota; kingdom Viridiplantae; phylum Streptophyta; class Magnoliopsida; order Solanales; family Solanaceae; genus Nicotiana; species Nicotiana glauca. Next base: position 127,241 of record MU733294.1, read on the forward strand.
CTAAGTGCCTCATTTCCATCTAAAACCAATCCAATTCTACCCGATCACCTCAAATACTGATATTGAAACATAGAGAAACGTATTGTTGGGTAAACGGGGCAGTAACTCATGTGATGAAGGGCCGGGTCGTCACACTCATCCTCCATGATCTACACCCAATCTTTAAACCTAACCATAGGCGCCATCCTCACATCTCAATACTCCCACTTTAAATCCTACACCGCAACAATAAATACTCAACAGAATTCGTACAAAATATTATCATTATCTACTATCAATATTCACTAAAAAAGTTCTAGTCTTCAACTAAAAAGAGAAGATAAGTGACAAACCTGTTCAAATTGATAACCATTGTTATTGTTAGTTTGTGAGTCTTCACCCAGTTCAAATAGACATCACGTAAGTCTTCAGCCTTTGAGAGATAAATTTGAAAGAATTGATTGATAAGGACTTCATATGCTTTCAGATTGAAAAACACATTGAGAGGATATGATTTCATTTTGGGAAAAAATACGAGATAGAGAGAAAGAGGGATAGGGATTAATTAATATGCATATTCTTATTTCATCAAATTAATATGTGTAATTTTTTTATTGGCGCAGTGATGCTTTTACTCCCCGCTTAGCTTATTTGGGACAGGTAATTTATCCTTTCAATTAAATTATAAAATAAAAAAGAAGTAGGGACCATACAAAGAACATGTCCAACACTTTTAGGGACCAGATTACCGCACGATCGCTAAGTGTTGGTCGCTAATAAACCATTTTCTTGTAGTATACATCCTGAGCTGCATTGTGAGTATCAAATTCGTGAAAGTTCGGCTATTGTTATCAGATGATGTTATTATGGTCATGTAATTTATACAGTGCATAGTGTGGATTCAGAAAAGGTATGCAATCATGTATTGTTGCATCGTATAGAGATTGATACGGTGTTCGTATGACAGAAGCAGGTCTGGTAGAGAAATCCGGATGTTGTAATTGGCTCTAAGGCCTACTTGGCTAAGTAATAGGGAAAATATTCAGATTAGCTCGAGCTAATATGCTCAACAGAGTTGTGGTATCACGGGTGTAACGACCACAGTTCGTCCTCCGTGAACTGTCCTGATGGCACCTAGTCTCTCCAACTAAGTAAGCCTAACAATGCGAAACATAAATAAAATTTGCGGAAGAAATATTTAAAAGTCAAAATAACCAAATTAAACGATATATAAAAATGCCGCTCGGCATACACAATACTGAATTTCTTAAACCAATACATGCTCCCAAAACTCGAAAACCAATGAATCACAAGCTAAGAAAGTAATACATAGCTATAATATCTGAAATGTCTAACAAGAATAGAAGTACAGAAGGACTAAATACTAAATGCAAGAATAAAAAGAGACTCCTTAGTCTGCGGACGCGACAGATATACCTCGAAGTCGCTAAGACAGTCGCCTCATCTCAAGAGTGATATGACTGGGTAGAAGTACCTGGATATGCACATGAAAAACATGTGTAGAAAGGGCATGAGCACACCACATCGGCACTTAGTAAGTGCCAAGCCTAACCTCGGTTGAGTAGTGACGAGAAAGGTCAGGGTCCTACTGAGGTTAAATAAAATATATGATTCGACATTGTAGAATATAAAGAAGTATAAGAATGTAAAGCATTGAAAGAAACACGGATATAAAGGACAACAACAACTATACAAAACAATGTAAACACCGAAAGGGTACTATAGCTTAACTCCAACAATATCAATCAGGGATCTTCCAGGATACCGTCCTGAAGTCCCATTTATTCATCTATCCAGTGGATCTCCCCGGAAACCGTCTCGTAGTCCATCATATATATATATATATATATATATATGAAGGATCTCCCGGGATACCGTCCCGTAGTCCAACCATCAGTGCGCGGGGATCTACCGAAAATCTCGATCCGTAGTCCCAAATATTAATACCCAATACTGGGGGAATCTACTGGGTGCATTCCCATAGTTCCATATAACTGTGTAGACTACCGAAATCCCACATCCCTAGTCCCAAATGTAAACAGGCAAGGGGGAGCTACCGGAATCCCACATCCCTAGTTCCAATGTAAATACACAGCAGCAACAGGAGAAATGCTTAGAAAGTTCAAACTTCATACTAAGGAAAACAAATAGTATAGCCTAGCATGTTACACAGAATTTAGGTAAAACAGTTAAACAAATAAGGTAATTTAATCACTTAGACATGCTTTTCCTAAGCTAACACAGGCTTAGATAGTACAAGTAGTAAAAACCGAAAAATAATCATACTAGTAGTACTTAATGAAAACCGGATGTCCAACAATTAGCACAAGTACACACTCGTCACCTTACGTACAAGGTATTTCAATTAACAAATATATCAAATCCTAAGGAAAAAGTCTCCCTACACAAGGTTAGACAAGCCACTTACCTCGAACAAGCTCAAATCAACCCGAAACCACGCTTTTGCCACGAGTATCCGACTCCAAATGACCCAAATCTATTCAATTCAAATGCATATTGTAAATAACACCTCAAGTAATTAATTCTACAATTAAATTCTAAGCCGATACACAAAATTAGGTAAAATGACCAAAATGTCCCTCGGACCCACATCTCAGAATCGAGTAAAATTTACATTTATAGAATCCTCACACTCTCATGGTTATGAGTCTAACCATATAAAAATTATCCAAATCCAATGTCAAATCCCCAATCAAAACTCAATTTCTTGGCCTAAGGACTTTTCCCCAAGTTTTCATACAAATCCCTAAATTAAATGATGAATTCTTGTTTAGATTAATCTGTTATAAGCTAAAAGAAGTTTAGAATCGTTACCCAATCGATACCTCTAAAAATCTCTCAAAATCTCGCTCAAATCCGAGCTCCCAAGCTTAACCTTTATTAAAAATGACTAAATCCTCAATTTTGAAATCTTAAATCTGCCCAGTTAATTCCTTCTCTGGGAACGCAATCAAAGCCTCGCTTCGCGAAGCACAAAATAACTTTGACCATTTCTCCTTATTCGCAAATGCATCGCTTACTCCGCGAGCGTGATGCTTTGCACAGGCAGGGCTTCGCGATCGCGTCCCTCCTATCGCGAACGCGATGCAATAAATCTACTGAAAACTCAGCCGCTCATTTTCTTCTATGCGAACGCGACAGCACCCATACAAACGCGATTGTCACGGCCCTAGTTCATCAATTGTGAACACGTCATGACGGCATCTAGTCTTCGCGGCCATGTAACCCTAACACCTTGCGGAAGTAATATCATTTGTGAAAAATTTATAATCAAAACTAAATAACGGGAATAATGTATATAAATTGCCTCCTGGCACATACACTTTAACACTTAGCATTCTAAAACTATCCCAAAGACCCGAAAACCCACGGGCAACACAGGCTAAGAGAATCATAAGATACAGCTCTAATATCCGGAAATGTCTAAACAACTGAATACATGAAATGGAACTTCTAACTACAGGATAGCGTAGAAGGAGACTCTTTGGCATGCGGACACGGCAGATGTACCTCAATTCTCCGAATATAGCACCTGGATCACTGATAATGTGCTTGCCCAGAAGTACCTGGATCTGCACATGAAAAACATGCGCAGGAAGGGCATGAGTACACCACAGCGGTACTCAGTAAGTGCCAAGCCTAACCTCGGTTGGATAGTGACGAGGAAGGTCAGGGCCCTACCGAGGTAAAACATAATAATCAGTATGAAAATCAGGAGACAATATGAGTATAATCACAACAGAAATCCAACAGGAAAATAAGTAAAACAATAACAGAGAAACAAACACAATCTATGAATGGAGATACAAGCCAGAACCGGATATTTATCATCGGGAATCTCCTGGTATCCCGAGAATCTCTTGGTATCCTCAATAAATAATCATTTCTGTGCCAGGGATCTCTTGGTATCCCGCACTCTCAGTCTTAGAGCATAACACGTGTAGGGGGATCTCCCGGGAATCTAACTCGTAGTCCCAAATATAAATATGCAGGGGGATCTCCCAGGAATCGAACCCGTAGTCCCAAATATAAATATGCAAGGGGATCTCCCGGGAATCAAACCCGTAGTCCCAAATATAAATGTGCAGGGGGATCTCCCGGGAATCGAACCCGTAGTACCAAATATAAA
>MU733294.1:137277-170711 GCA_026770625.1 Nicotiana glauca
TTCACAATTGAATGTATCTCTCAATACTTTTGCATTATCGATATGGATGACACGCGGTAACAATGGTTGAGTAAATTCTCCCTTACAATCCCTCTGTAGCATCACGAACCGTCGGCGCATACTTGATACCGAGTGCGCAAATTTCAATACACGAGTGGATGCAAAAGAACATATGATATAGGCTCCAACTGAATAAATGACGCACGATAAGGAATGAAATGAAGTGGAATTTTCCTAACAGTTACATAGCCTCTCGTAGATAAGTACAGACGTCTCCGTACCGATCAGCGAGACTCTAATAAACCGGCCTGTGTCCCGTGACTCCTATGAACCTAGGGCTCTGATACCAACTTGTCACGACCCTAGTTCACCAATTGTGAACACGTCATGACGGCACCTAGTCTTTGCGGCTAGGTAAGCCTAACACCTTGTGGAAGTAATATCATTTGCGGAAAATTTATAATCAAAACTAAATAATGGGAATAATGTATATAAATTGTCTCCGGGCACATACACTTTAACACTTAGCATTCTGAAACTATCCTAAAGACCCGGAAACCCACGAGAAACATAGGCTAAGAGAATCATAAGATACAACTCTAATATCCGGAAATGTCTAAACAACTGAATACATGAAATGGAACTGCTAACTACAGGATAGCATAGAAGGAGACTCTTCGGTCTGCGAACACGGCAGATGTACCTTAAGTCTCCGAATATAGCACCTGGATCACTGATAATGTGCTTGCCCAGAGGTACCTGGATCTGCACATGAAAAACATGCGCAGGAAGGGCATGAGTACACCACAGCGGTACTCAGTAAGTGCCAAGCCTAACCTCGGTTGGGTAGTGACGAGGAAGGTCAGGGCCCTACTAAGGTAAAACATAATAATTAGTATGAAAATGAGGAGACAATATGAGTATAATCACAGCAAAAATCCAACAGGAAAATAAGTAAAATAGTAACAGAGAAACAGACACAATCTATGAATAGAGATACAAGCCACAACCGAATATTTATCATCGGGAATCTCTTGATATCCCGAGAATCTCTTGGTATCCTCAATAAATAATCATTTCTGTGCCAGGGATCTCTTGGTATCCCGCACTCTCAATCTTAGAACATAACACGTGCAGGGGGATCTCCCGGGAATCTAACTTGTAGTCCCAAATATAAATATGCTGGGGGATCTCCCAGGAATCGAACCCGTAGTCCCAAATATAAATGTGCAGGGGGATCTCCGGGGAATCAAACCCGTAGTCCCAAATATAAATGTGCAGGGGGATCTCCCGGGAATCGAACCCGTAGTCCCAAATATAAATGTGCAGAGGGATCTCCCGGGAATCAAGCCCGAAGTCCCAAAGTAAACAAACAAGGGGGGGAGCTCCCGGGAAATCAAACCCGTAGTCCCAATGTAAATGCACAACCAAAATCAGAGAATATTCAGAAATTGAAGCGTAACCATACAAAGCAACAAATAATTATGGCCTAACATGCTCCATGTAATTTCAATTAAGGCAAATTAAGCAAATAAGCAATTTGGAGCAACTAACATACTTATCTATATCGGCACAGGCTATAATAGCAAGTAGAATAAGGCAAATACGAAAGAAACTCGGTTCAAATATTTTAAGTAAAAATTCGGGGTTTCAACAATTAGCTCAAGTACGCGCTCGTCACCTTACGTACAAGGCATTCAATTACCAAGTATCACATCCTAAGGGACAAAGTCCCCCGCACAAGGTTAGACAAGCCACTTACCTCGAACTGGCTCAAAATTCAATCCAAAATCAAGTTCTTGCCACGCGTATTCGACTCCAAATGGTTCAAATCTATTCAATTAAATTGCATAATGTAAATAATAATTCAGGTAATTGATTCTACAATTAAATTCTAAGCCAATACGCGAAATTATGTAAAATTACCAAAATACCCCTCGGGTCCCACGTCTCGGAACCGAGTAAAATTTACATTTCCAGAAACCTCGCACTCTCACGAGTCTAACCATACCAAATTTATCCAATTCCGATACCATTTGGTCCTTTAAATCTTTATTTTATATTTTTGAAAGATTCCACAATTTTCTTCCCAAATTCCATCTCAAATTACTAATTAAATGATGAATTCAATGATAGATTCATGTACTCTAACAAAATCTGAGTTAGAATCACTTACCCCGATGAATTTCTTGAAAAACCTTTGAAAAATCGCCAAAATTCGAGCTCTATAGGTCAAAATATCAAATAAAACCCAAAACCTCGGATTTATAGTAGTAGCCCCAGTTTTCATCATGTGCGGCCGCACAAAAATGACCGCGGTCCGCGCCCAATAAGTGTGGTCCGCGCAACAATGACCGCGGCCGCGCAACAATGACCGCGGCCGCGCCAAATTTGACTGCGGTGACAGGCTTCAGTATTTTGGCCATAACTTTCGCTAACGATTTCCAAATTACAATTTTTATAGTTTTCTGGAAACTAGACACGAAGGGCTACAACTTTTGTTTTTGAATCAACTCCAAATTCCTTGTATATAAAAAGATATGAGCTTCCGAAGTAGGGAAATTGGGCAGATTTCATCGCGGCCGCGCCCATTTGTGTGCGGTCCGCACAGAACCCTATTGCGGCCGCACACATTTGAGTGCGGTCCGCACAGAACTCACCGTGGACGCACTTCATTTTTGTGCGGTCTGCACGGGTGGGTTCCGAGGCCTGCAACCCTTCTGACCTTCTACAACTGTGATTTTTGGCTTAAAATATCCCGGAACCTACCCGGAACTCACCCGAATTCTCGGGACTTCAGACAAATTGTACCAACACTTCCTAAAACCTTATTCAAACTTGTTCCAATCATCAAAACACTTCAAAAAAAATATCAAATCTCTCAAATTACATCGGATTCAAGGCTAAGTTCTTCTAAAACTTCCAAAATACACTTTCGATAAAAAATCCAACCAAACGACGTCCGAATGACCTAAAAATTTGCAGACATATCCAAAATCACCTAACGAAGCTACTGCAACTCTCGGAATTTCGTTCCGACCTTTGGATCAAAATTTCACCTATCCACCGGAATTCGCCAAAATACTAACTCTCGGCATTTCTAGCCTAAATGAGCTACGGACTTCCAAAATACTTTCCAAACATGCTCCCAACCCCGAAATCACCTAACGGAGCTAACGGAACCATCGGATCTCCATTCCGAGGTCGTCTTCACACTGCTCCGAATACGGACCATTTTTCAACTATCAAGCTCTCATTTATGGACTAAGTATCCCAAAATACTCCGAATCCTAATACCGAACGTCCCGGCAAACCAAAATAGCAGACATGAACTTAGGGGAAACAGTTAATAGGGGATCGGGGCGTAAATTCTAAAAATGACCGGTCGGGTCGTTACAGCAATTCACAAACACTTACCCCTTCGCGAACGCGAAGGCTTAAGTTTCACCTTCCTCAACTGACTCTTTGCGAACGTGAGGGTCCACTCATGAACGTGAAGGGTAAAATTCCTCTGCAATAGCTGAACAAAATTTGCAACTTTTTTTAAAACTTAAAATGATCCGTTGAGCATCCGAAACACACCCGAGGACCTTGGGACCTCAACCAAACGAAACAAAATATCCTAAAACCTTATTCAAACTTGTGCCAATCTTCAAAACACCTAAAACAACATCAAATCAACCAAAACACATCGGATTCAAGCCTAAGTTTTCCAAAATCTTCTGAATTACGCTTTTGATTAAAAACCCAACCAAACCACTTCCGAATGACCTGAAATTTTGTACACACATCCCAAATGACATAACGGAACTACTGCAACTATCGAAATTCCATTCCGACCATCAGATCAAAATCCCACTTTCGAATTGGAAACTTCAAAAATTCAACTTTCGACATTTCAAGTGTTAATTAGCTACGGACCTCCAAAACACAATCTGAACACGCCCTTAAGCCCGAAATCACCTAACGGAGCTAATAGAATCATTAGATTTCCATTCTGGGGTCGTCTTCACACTGCCCCGACTATGGTCAACTTTTTAACCCTTAAGCTCTCATTTAGGGACTAAGTATCCCAAACTCTCCGAAACTAAAAACCGAACATCATGGCAAATCAAAATAGCAGAAATAAACTTAGGGGAAGCAGTTAATAGGGGATCGGGGCATTAATTCTTAAGACGACCGGCCGGGTCGTCACATATTCCTACATTTAAACATTCGTTCATCCTCGAACGAGCATAGAGACATACTTGAAGTAGTGAAAAGATAAGGGTAACGGCTTCGCATATCCTACTAGGTCTCCCAGACACCTCCTCAACCAGCTGACCCAGCTACTGAACCTTCACTAAAGCAATTTTTATTGACCTTAACTTTCTAACATGCCTGTCCAATATTGCCACTGGCTCCTCAACATAGGATAGATCCTTGTCCAATTGGTCTGAACTGAAATCCAACACGTGCGATGGATCACCGTGATACCTCCGGAGCATCGAAACATGAAATACCGGATAAACTCCTGCCAATATGGGAGGTAAGGCAAGCTCATAAGCAACCTTCCCAAAATGCCTCAATATCTCAAAAGGGCCAATAAACCTCAGACTCAACTTCCCTTTCTTTCCAAATCTCATAACGCCCTTCATACGCGAAACCCGAAGCAGAACCCGCTCTCCAACCATTTAGGAAACATCACGAACCTTCCGGTCCGCATAGCTCTTCTGTCTGGACTTGGCTATATGGAGGATATCCTGAATCACCTTAAATTTCTCCAAAGCATCCTGAACTAAGTATGTGCCAAATAATCTAGCCTCACCCGACTCAAACCAACCCATCGGGGATCTACACCGTCTACCATATAAGGCATCATACGACGCCATTTGAATGATGGATTGATAGTTGTTGTTGTAAGAAAACTCCGCCATTGGCAAGAACTGATTCCAAGATCATCCAATCTCGATCACGCACACATGGAGCATATCCTCAAGAATCTAAATAGTGCGCTCGGACTACCCATCCATTTGAGGGTGAAAGGTTGTACTCAACTCTACCCGAGTACCCAACTCATGCTGAACTGCCCTCCAGAACCGTGATATGAACTGAGTACCTCTATCCGAAATGATAGAAATTGGAATACCATGCAGACGAATGATCTCCCGGATATAAATCTCCACCAACCGCTCCGAATATTAAGTAGCACACACAGGAATGAAATGAGCGGACTTTGGTCAGCCGTCACCCTAACAGCATCGAAATTTCTCAAAGCCCGTGGGGGCCCAACTACAAAGTCCATGGTGATCCGATCCCCCTTCCACTCCAAAATCTCTATCTGCTGAAGCAACCCACCCGGTCTCTGGTGCTCATACTTCACCTGTTGACCGTTGACTCATCGAGCTACAAACCCAACTATATCTTTCTTCATCTGCCTCCACCAATAGTGCTACTTCAAATCCTGGTACATCTTTGCGGCACCCTAATGAATGGAATACCACGAACTGTGGGCCTCTTCTAGAATCAGCTCCCAAAGTCTATCAACATTGGGTACACAAACCCGACCCTGCATCCTCAATACTCCATCATCGCCAATGGTCACATCTCTGGAATCACCATACTGAACCTTGTCCTTGAGGACAAGCAAATGAGGGTGATCATACTGCCGCTCCCTGATATGATTAAATAGGGAAGATCGAGAAACCACGCAAGCTAGAACCCGACTGGGCTCCGAAAGATCCAATATCACGAACTGGCTGGCTAAGGCCTGAATATCCATCGCCATAGGCGTCTCTGATGCTGGTAGATAAGACAAACTCCCCAAACTCTCTGCTCGGCGACTCAAAGAATCGACCACCACATTGGCCTTGCTCGGGTGATACAAAATAGTGATATCATAGTCCTTCAACAACTCTAACCATATCCTCTGACGAAAATTCAGATCCTTCTGCTTGAACAGGTGCTACGAGCTCTGATGGTTAGTATAAATATCACAAGGCACACTTTATAGATCATGACACCAAATCTTCAGGGCGTGAACAATGGCAGCTAACTCAAGGTCGTGGATAGGGTAATTCTTCTTATGTACCTTTAACTATATGGACGCGTAGGCAATCACCCTACCATCCTGCATCAACACCGCTCTGAAGCCAAAGCTTGAGGCATCACAATAGACCGTGTAATACCCCGAACCTATAGCAATATCAAAACTGGGGTCGTAGTCAAATCTGTCTTGAGCTTCTGAAAGCTCGCCTCACACTCTTCTATCAACTGGAACAGAGCACCGTTCTAGGTCAGTCTGTTCATAGAGGCTGCAATTGGTTAAAACCCCTCTGCAAAATGACATTAATAACCTGCCAAACCAAGAAAAATGGCGGATCTCTATAGCCGAGGATGGTCTGGGCCAACTCTACACTGCCTCTACCTTCTTCGAATCCACCCGAATACCCTCACTCGATACCACGTGTCCTAAGAATGCCACGGAATCCAACCAAAACTCACATTTTGAGAACATTGCATATAACTTCTTTTCCTTCAGAGTCTGAAGCACTGTCCTCAGGTGCTACTCATGATCTTCCCAACTCTGGGAATATACCGGGATGTCATCAATAAAGACAATGATAAAAGATTCAAGATATGGCTAGAATACATTGTGCATCAAATGCATAAAAGCTGCTGGGCCATTGGTCAGCCCAAATGATATAACAAGAAACTCATAATGACCATACGAAGTCCTGAAAGCAGTCTTCGGGATATCTGGCTCCAGAATCTTCAACTAATGTAACCTGAGCACAAGTCAATATTAGAAAACACCCGTGCGCCCTGAAGATGGTCAAACAAATCATCAATACGAGGCAAAGGATAACGGTTTGTCACTGTAGCCTTGTTCAATTGGTGATAATCAATACACATACGCATAGAACCGTCCTTCTTCTTTATAAACAAGACAGGAGCACCCCAAGGTGACTCATTGGGTCGAATACATTCCTTATAAGGCAATTCCTGCAAGTTATCCTTCAACTCAGTAAGAGCCATACGATATAGAGGAATGGAAATGGGCTGAGTGTCCGACAACAAATCAATGCCAAAATCAATATCTCTATCAGGCGGCATGCCTGGAAGATCAGCTGGAAACACATCGGAAAAGTCTGGTACTTCTGGAATTGAATCAACTGAAGAGGTATCAATATTGACATCTATCACATAATCTAAATACGCATCGCAACCCTTCTCAACCATATGCTGAGCTTTAAGGAAAGAAATAACTCTACTGGGAGTGTGATCTAAAACACCCATCCACTCAACACGCGGTACACCTGGCATAGCCAGCGTCACGGTCTTGGCGTGACAATCAAGAATAGCAAAATGGGGTGACAACCAGTCCATGCCTAAGATAATATCAAAGTATACCATGTTGAGCAGCAATAAATTGGCTCTGGTCTCAAAACCACTAAGAGCAACCAAACACGACCGATAAACGAGGTCCACAACAAGAAAATCTCCCACAAGAGTAGAAACATAAACATGGGAACTTAAAGAATCCCTAGATACGCCCAAATGCGGAGCAAAATAAGAAGACACATAAGAATAAGTGGAGCCTGAATCGAATAGAACCGATTAATCTCTGTGACAAACCAGTATAATAACTATGATGACTGAATCAGAGGTAACAACCTCGGTACGGGCAGGAAGGGCATAGTATTAGGCCTGGCCTCCCCTTCTAGAGTGACCTCTACCTCCCCAACCTCCACCTCTAGCTGGCTGAGCAGGTGGGGTAGCAACTGGAGCTGTACTCATAGCTCGAAAACTCTGTGGGGCATACTGTGGCTAAGAATCTCTGGAGGTGCACCCCTTGCAAGTCTGGGGCAATCCCTCACCATATGATGTGTGTCACCACACTCAAAACAAGCTCTGGGAGGACGTGATGGCTGTGACTGGCTCAAGCCAGGTCTGCTGGATTGACCTCTAAAAGCACCCCGCGTAGGAGGCACGCTAGAAAACTAGAAGTGCATAATAAGGCTCCTGAGGCCTAGGAGCTGGAGTACTACTAGTTGCTGGAAGAGCTGAATAAACATGGCGACTCATATAACCCATACCATGACGACCTACAGCTAAGGTATGGGCACCAGAATAATGGCCCAACTCTCGAGACCTCTTGGCCTCCCTCTCCTCTCTCTCCTTAGCATGCATACCCTCAATCCTCCAAGCAAAGCTCACCACTTGCTAATGAGGAATATACATCTCCAACTCACGAGCCATGCTAGACCTGATGCTGGGAATAAGCCCCTTAATAAACTGGCGAACTCTCTTGCGAATAGTAGAAACCAAGGCTGGTGCATGCTTAGCCAAGCTAGTATAACAGACAGCATACTCTGAGATAGTCATAGTAACCTAGTGCAAATGCTCAAACTCGGTGCACAATGCATATCTAAGGCTCTAAGGAACGAAATCTCTCAGAAATATATCTAAAAACTAGGTCCAAGTAAGCGAAGTAGCCTCGTCCAGATTGTCTAACTCATAGGTGAGCCACCACTCATAGGCGGCTCCTCGAAGCTGGAAAGTAGTAAAGGAAACCCCGCTCGATCCTGATATACCCATCGTATAGAGAATACGATAGCACTCTTCCAAAAATCCCAAAGCATCCTTTGATGCTAACCCACTGAATACAGGGGGTCATATTTCTTGAACCTCTCAAGTCTCCGCTGCTCATCCTCCGAAGTCGCTGCCCTATCCTCGAGATAGCCTGGGGCTACAGGCTGTACAGGAATAATCTCTAGGATCTGACTAACATGCACTCGCTGCTCAGGAATGTGGGCAGAGGAAGTTTGTGCTCCTCCCCGGGCCTGGGATGTGGCTGCAGTAAGGAGAAGTAACCCTGCCTGAGCCAAAATGGTGTACATACTCATGAACTATGCCAGAGTCTCCTGAAGTGCTGGCGTGGTAGTAGAATTAAGTGTGTCAAGTGCCAGGACTCTGACTGGCACTGCTGGTGGCTCCTCGGTGGCAGCTCGCGCGGGTGCTCTGGCTCCACCACGTGTGTGTCCTCGACCTCTACGCCGACCCCGGTCTATGACTGTTGTAGTAGGGGGTGTGGGTTGCTGATCACCTCGGGTAGCACGTGTCCTCACCATATGTGATAGAATAGAACACAGAATTTTAGAATTGTGATATCAAAATCTCGCACGACAAGGAAATCAAATGAAATGGAATTTTCCTAACAGTTACATAGCCTCTCGTAGATAAGTACAGACGTCTCCGTACCGATCAGTGAGACTAATAAATCGACTTGTGATCCATGACTCCTATGAATCTAGAGCTCTGATACCAACTTGTCATGACCCCAGTTTGCCCTCCGTGAACTGTAGTGATGGCACGTAGTCTCTACAACTATGTAAGCCTAACACTGCGGAATGTAAAGAAAACTTGCAGAAGAAAGATTTAAAAGCAAAAATAACCGAATTAAATGATATATAAGAATGCCGCTCGGCATACACAATACTGAACTTCTCAAACCAATACATACTCCCAAAACCCGGAAACCCATAAATCACAAGCTGAGAAAGTACTACATACCTCTAATCTCCATAATGTCTGACAAGAATAGAAGTATAGAAGGGCTAAATACTAAATGAAAGAATAAAAAGAGAGTTCTCGATCTACGGACCTGACATATATACCTCGAAGTCACTAGGACAGTCGCCTCGTCTCAAGAGTGATATGACTGGGTAGAAGTACCTTGATCTGCATATGAAAAACATGCGCAGAAAGGGCATGAGCACACCACAACGGTACTCAATAAGTGCCAAGCCTAACCTCGGTTAAGTAGTGACGAGGAAGGTCAGGGACCTACTGAGGTTAAATAAAAGATATGATTCGACAGTGTAGAACAGAAAGCAGTATAAGAATGTACAACTTTGAAAGAAACACAGATATAAAGGACAGCAAGGACTATACAAAACAATGTAAACATCGAAAGGGAACTACAGCTCAACATCAACAATATTAATTGGGGATCTTCCAGGATACCGTCCTAAAGTCCCATTTATACATATGTCCAATGGATCTCCCAGGATACCGTCCCATAGTCCATCTTTTATATATATATATATATATATATATATATATATATATATATATAGAGAGAGAGAGAGAGAGAGAGAGAGAGCTGGAGGATCTCCCGGGAAACCGTTCCGTAGTCCAACCATCAGTGCGCGGGGATCTACCAGAAATCTCAATCTGTAGTCCCAAATATAAATACCCAGTACTGGGGAATCTACTGGGTGCATTCTCGTAGTTCCATATAACTGTGCAGAGTGGTCTACCGGAATCCCACATCCGTAGTCCCAAATGTAAACATGTAAGGGGGAGCTATCGGAGTCCTAAATCCGTAGTCCCAATGTAAATACACAGCAACAATAGGAGAAATGCTCAGAAATTTCAAACTTCATACTAAGGCAAACAAATAGTCTAGCCTAGGGTGCTGCACAGAATTCAGGTAAAATAGTTAAACAAATAAGGCAATTTAATCACTTAGACATGCTTTTCCTAAGCTAACACAGGCTTAGATAGTACAAGCAGTAAAAATAGGAAAATAATCATGCTACTAATACTTAATGAAAACCAGATTTCCAACAATTAGCACAAGTACGCACTCATCACCTTACGTACAAGGTATTTCAATTAACAAATATACCAAATTCTAAGGGAAAATCCCCCCACACAAGGTTAGACAAGCCACTTACCTCGAACAAGCTCAAATCAACCTGAAACCACGCTCTTGCCTCGAGTATCCGACTCCAAATGGCCCAAATCTATTCAATTCAATTGCATGTAATAACACCTCAAGTAGCTGATTCTACAATTAAACTCTAAGCTAATACGCAAAATTAGGTAAAATGACCAAAATGTCCCTCGGTCCCACATCTTGAAATCGGTTAAAATTTACATTTCCATAATCCTGACACTCTAACGAGTCTAACCATATAAAAATTATCCAAATCTAATGTCAAATCCCAAACAAAAATTCAAATTCTTGGCCTTAGAACTTTTCCCCAAATTTTCATACAAATCCGGAAATTAAATGATGAATTCTTGTTTAGATTAATGGGTTACAAGAAAAAAGAAGGTTAGAATCTTTACCCAACCGATAACTCTGAAAATCACTCAAAACCTTGCTCAAATCCGAGCTCCCAAGCCTAAGTTTTGATAAAAATGGCTAAACCCTCGATTTTGAAATTTTATATCTTTCAAGAAAATTCCTTCTTCGCGAATGCGGTCAATGCCTCGCGTTTGCGAAGCACAAAATAAGTTTGACCATTTTTATTTCTTTGCGAACACGATGCATTGCACATGCAGGTCTTCGCGATCGCGTCCCTCCTATTACGAACGCAATGCATTAAATCTACTGAAACCTCAGCCGCTCATTTTCTTCTATGCGAACGCGACAGCACCAACGCGAATGCGATGCACAAACACTTACCCCTTTGAAAATGCAGTGCCTCTCTCGTTTACGCGAAGGCTTAAATTTCACCTTCCACAACTTACTCTTCACGAGCGCGAAGGGTAAAATTCCTCAGCAATAGCTGAACAAAATCTAAAACTTTTTTTACAACTTAAAATGATCGGTTGAGCATTCGATACACATCCGAGGCCCCCGGGACCTCAACCAAAGGCACCAACGTATCCTAAAACATTATTTAAACTTGTACCAATCTTCAAAACACCTCAAAAGACATCAAATCAACCAAAACATATCGGATTCAAGCCTAAGTTTTCCAAAATCTTCCGAATTACGCTTTTGATCAAAAACCCAAACCAAACCACCTCTGAATGAATTGAAATTTTGTACACACATCCCAAATGACATAACGGAACTACTGCAACTCTCATAATTCCATTCCTACCCTCAGATCAAAATTCCACTATAGAACCGAAAACTTCAAAAATTCAACTTTCAGCATTTCAAGCCTAAATTAGCTACGGACTTCCAAAACACAATCCGAACATGCCCCTAAGCCTGAAATCATATAACGGAGCTAACAAAATCATTGGATTTCCATTCTGAGGCCGTCTTCACATTGTTCCAACTACGGTCAACTTTTCAACACTTAAGCTCTCATTTAGGAACTAAGTGTCCCAAAACTCTCCGAAACTTAAAACCGAACATCCCGGCAAATCAAAATAGCAGAAATAAACTCGGGAGAAGCAATTAATAAGGGATCAGTACATTTATTCTTAAGACGACCGGCCAGGTCGTCTCAACGGGTAGGTGCACGAGGTGTTAAATAGTGATTTCAGACAACTCCAGAGCAGTTCTTAGTACATTCTAGGACGAACATATATTTAAGTGGGAGAGAATGTTACAACCCCATCATTCATTTTAAGCTCTAGTGCATTGTTCGACAATTTGAGGCTATAAGCAGCTTCACTTTAGGTATTATGACTTGTACACGTGGTCGGAATTAAATTTCGTGAAGTTCGAAATTGATTTGGAGAGAAAATTCTCATTTTGGAAGATTTAAAATGGAAGAATTCACTAACGTTGAATTTTTTAGCAAACGACCTCGGAATCAGGATTTGAGGATTCCAGCAGTTTTGTATGATGATTTTGGACTTGGACGTATGTCTGAATCGGATTTTAGATGACCCGGGAGTATTTCGGCACCTATTATGGAAGTTAGCATTTTGGAAGAATATCATAAATTTAGGTTGACGTGCATTTCAATGTTATCTATGTCCTTTTGGGATTCCGAGTATGAGAATAGATCCGTATGGTGATTCTGGTATTGTGAGCACGTCCGAAAGTGGATTCAGATGTCCCTAAGTCATTTTGGTGTCATTGGGCGAAAGATAGAAATTTGAAGGTTTTTGAAAAGTTTGACCGGAAGTGGAATTTTTCATATCGGGGTCGGATTCCAATTTTGAAAAGTTAGAGTAGGTCTGTAAAGTCGAATATGAATTGTGTGCGAATTTTGAGGTTAATTGGAAGTGATTTGATTGGTTTCGGCATCGAATGTAGAAGTTTGATGTTTTAAACTTCATTAAGCTTAAATTGGGGTGCGATTCATGATTTTGATATTGTATGATGTGATTTGAAGGCTCGACAAAGTTCGTAATGTGTTTTGGGACGTGTTGGTATAATTGATTGAGGTCCTGAGGTCCTCGAGTGGAATCCATATTGTAAACGAATCAAGTTTGGACTTGGAAGAAGGGTTGAAGGCTGCTGTAATCTGGTGTAACCGCACCTGCGAGGCTTTAGCCGCAGGTGCGAAGGTCGTAGAAGCGACATTGTCACCACCCTAAACCCGGACCCGCTCGTGATGGCGCCTCTCATGAAGAAAAGTCCCGGCAAGACACCCAATTCATTTTAAGTAGTTAAAATAATACAATTAAGTCCTTAGCATTTTAATCTCAAAGTAAAGGTGAATTATACAGTTTGCGGAATAGACACAGCCCGACATCGGGGTGTCACCAGTCATGAGTATCTATCATAAAAACTACAAGTCTGAAAGAGTCTACACAACTATTACATCACTAAAATAGGAGGAAATAATATAAAGGGAGAAGCACTGGGCTGCGAACGCTGAGCAACTACCTAGTGAATCTCCAAAGTCTGTTGGAAGCTCTCAACCCTCGCAAGCAGGACCTGAAGCGCCTGAATCTTCAGATGGGGTGCAGGGAGTAAAGTGAGTACTCCAACACTGTGAGTAATAATAATAAATGCATACTGAGCAATAAGAAATAACGTAAAGGCACATCAACAAGCTATAAAGAAGCAATAAAAGCAAGTAAAAAGCAATGAAACAGTGAAAATATGTAAAGTCATTTTAGTTCAGCTTAAGCTTATTTAGAATGACTTTTTAACAGTTAATTAAGTAATTTACCGGCAACTATAAAATATAAACACATAAAGAACCGCCCCTCGGGCACAATACCAACAAAATCAGCCCCTTGGGCAACACATGAAACAATACCAGCCCCTCGGGCTATATCTTATATCACAATGGCTACCCGCGCTCACTGGGGGTGTGCAGACTCCTGGAGGGGCCCCTTACGGCCCAAGCACAATATCAAGCCATCTTGTGGCATAATCACATAGGCTCTCAGCCTCATATCAACAAGCCACCTCATGGTGTACAATCTCAGGCCCTTGACCTCATAATCATAAATCAATGTATCCTCACAACACAAGCACTCGGCCTTACTCAACCATAATCTCATAAGCCGCTCGGGCAACAGTAAAACATAATGCTCAGCCCAAATTATCATTTAAAATATCATTTAATGTATTAAAACAGAGTAAACATGGTTGAGTTATGAAAACAGTAGAAATATAGCATGACTGAGTACAAGTATAAAGTCAAAACAGTGAGGAAATATCAGTAAAAGTCCTCATAGGATTAAAATAGTTAGCACGAGGCCCAAATATGTCATTCCTCCCAAAACATGATGATAGCAAACAATTTTTAATCAAATACGCAGTAAAACAACCATTCAGGATGGACTAAGTCACAATCCCCAACGGTGCACGACCCCACGCTCATCATCTAGCATGTGTGTTACCTCAATATAGCACAATGATGTGTAATCTAGTGTTTCGTACCCTTAAGACAACATTTAAAATCATTATTCACCTCAATCTGGTCCAAACTATAGCTCGCGATGCATTTTCCAGTCGAATTGGCCTTAACTCACGTCAAACATATCCAAAATCAGAATCACGACGTCAAAATATGCCAAGGGAAGGAAGCTCATGCGAAAATAATCAATTTACAACATAAATCCCAAAATTTACCGAAACTCGACCCCCGGGCCCACATCTCAAAATTCGATAAAATTCAAATCAATAGAATCCTTATCACTCCACAAGTTCATACATATCAAAAGTCCCAAAATCCGACCACAAATGGCCCCTCAAATCCTCAAGTCTAGGTCTCCAATACCAAGCCCTAGTTTTCTCAATTTTAACCCTTATTTTTTACTAATACCATGGCTAACCAATGAAAAAATTATCATAAAGTCAAGCAATGAAGCTTAGGGAACTTACCCAACTGATTCTCTTCGATTTGACCTTGAATTCACCGCCCTAGCTCATTTTCTGTCTTTAAAATAGAGAACTTAGCCAAAAATTCGCGAAGGAAACATTATAGGCTTATGGCCCAGGGATTCTGCATCTGCGGTACCGCTTTTGCGGTCCATGAACTGTCTCTGCGGTTTTCACTTAAGCCCATAACTCTCGCATCTGCGATACATAACCCGCACTTGCGCCATCACAAATGGTTCCTCAGCCGCTTCTGCGGCTCCTACCTCCCTTGCCTTCTTCCGCTTCTACGACTCCCAAACTCGCTTCTGCAAGATCGCACCTGCGGTCACCTAGCCGCAGGTGCGGTTATGATAGCAATGGAACATCTTCAACTGCCAAAACCAACATCCAAACTTTCCGCCAACCATCTGAAATCACCCTGAGGCTCCCGGGACCTCAACCAAAAGAACCAACAAGTCCCATACCACCATTCAAACTTTTACCAATCTTCAAAACACCTCAAATAACATCAAATCGACCAAAACACTTCGGATTCAAGCCTAAGTTTCCAAAATCCTCCAAATTCCGCTTTTGATCAAAAAGTTTACCAAACTACGTTTGAATGACCTGAAATTTTGAACACATATCCTAAAAGAAACAACGGGACTTCTGCAACTCCCGAAATTCCATTCGGACCCCTATATCAAAATCTCACCTATCAACCGGAAAATGCCAAAATTCCAATTTCACCAATTTAAGCCTAAATCTACTTTGGACCTCCAAAATGCATTCCGATCACGCTCCTAAGTCTCAAATCACCTTTAAAAGCTATCTAAACGACCGGAACCCACTTTCGAGCCCTCTAACACATAAGTCAACATCCAGTTGACTTTTCCAACTTAAGCTTCTCCAAAAGAGACTAAGTGTCTCAAACCTTACCAAAAGCTTTCCAAACCCGATCCAACCAACCTGATCACATATAGAACCGATAAACAAAGCAATAAGAAGTAGAAATAGGGGAAATACGGTAACTCATAAGATGACTAGTCAGGTCGTCACATCCTCCCCTTCTTACACAAACATTCATCCTCAAACGAGTAAAGAAACATACCTGAAGCCTCAAATAGGTGAGGATATCTGCTCCGCATCTCCCCCTCGGTATCCCAGGCAGCCTCCTCCATGGGCCGAACTCTCCACTGCACTTTCACTGAAGCTATATCCTTTGATCTCAACTTCCAAACCTGACGCTCCAAAATAGCTGCTGGCTCCACTTCATAAGTCAAATCACCATCTAACTACATCGAGCTGAAATCCAGAACATGAGACGGGTCACCCAATATACTTCCAGAGCATAGAAACATGAAATACCGGATGCACACTCGAAAAGCTGGGTGGCAAAGCAAGCTCATAAGCCACCTCCCCTATCCTCTGAATCACCTCAAAAGGACCAATGAATCGAGGAATCAATTTACCTTTCTTCCCAAATCTCATAACATCCTTCATGGGTGAAACCTTCAATAGAATGTTCTCGTCAACCATGTATGACACATTCCGAACATTCCTGTTGGCATAACTCTTTTGTCTCGACTACGCTGTACAAAGCCTCTCCTGAAACATTTTCACCTTGTCTAAAGCATCCTGCACCAAGTCTATCCCCAATAGCCTAGCCTCACCCGGCTCAAACCAACCAATTGGAGATCTGCACCGCATCCCATACAAAGCCTCATATGGAGCCATCTGAATACTTGACTGGTAGCTGTTGTTATAAGCAAACTCTGCGAGCGGTAGAAACTCATCCCATGACCCTCCAAAATCAATGACACAAGCACAAAACATGTCCTCCAATATCTGAATAGTGCGCTCGGACTACCCGTCCATTTAAGGGTGAAAAGTTATGCTCAACTCAA
This sequence comes from Nicotiana glauca, assembly GCA_026770625.1. Lineage (NCBI taxonomy): Eukaryota > Viridiplantae > Streptophyta > Magnoliopsida > Solanales > Solanaceae > Nicotiana > Nicotiana glauca. The sequence goes on from MU733294.1 coordinate 154,189, forward strand.
CCTAAGTACCCAACTCTCGCTGCACAGGCCTCCAAAACTATGAAGTAAACTGAGTGCCCCTATATGAAATGATGGAAACTGGGACACCATACAAACGAATAATCTCCCGGATATAGATCTCTGCCAACCGCTCTAAAGAATAGGTAGTACACACAAGAATAAAGTGCGCGAGCTTATTCAGCCGATCCACAATCACCCAAATAGCATCGAACTTCTTTAAAGTACGTGGGAGCCCAACTACAAAGTCCATGGTGATCCGCTCCCACTTCCACTCTGGAATATCCATCCATTGAAGCAAGCCACCCGGTTTCTGATGCTCATATTTCACCTGCTGACAATTGAGACACCGAGCTACAAATCCAACAATGTCATTCTTCATCCTCCTCCACCAATAATGCTATCTCAAATCCTGATACATCTTCGGGGCATTTGGATGAATGGAATATCGTGAGCTATGGACCTTCTCCAGAATCAACTCCCGAAGCCCATCCACATTGGGCACACAAATCCGGCCCTGCATCTTCAACATCCCATCATAACAAATATTCACATCTCTGGCATCATCGTGCGGAACTCTGTCCTTAAGGACAAGCAAATGTGGAACATCATATTGGCGCTCTCTAATGCGATCATATAAGGAAGACCGAGAAATCACACAAGCCAATACCCAACTGGTATCTGAAATATCCAACCTCATGAACTGATTGGCCAAGCCCTTAACATCAATTGCAAGAGGTTTCTCCCCAACTGGAATATATGCCAAAATCCCCATACTCACCGCCTTTCAGCTCAAAGCATCGGCCACCATATTGGCCTTCCCCGGATGGTATAATATAATGATATCATAATCCTTTAGCAACTATAACCACCTCCGCTGCCTTAAATTGATATCATTCTCCTTGAACAAGTGCTAGAGGCTACGATGATCAGTAAACACCTCACAAGACACACCATACAAATAATGCCTCCAAATATTCAATGAGTGAACAATGGCACCCAACTCCAGATTATAAACGAGGTAGTTCTTCTCATGGGTATTCAATTGACGAGAATCATCAGCAATAACTCTACCCTCCTTCATCAATATACAACCAATACCAATTCTCGAAGCATCACAATATACAGTATATGAACCTAAAGCTGATGGCAATACTAACACTGGAGCTGTGGTCAAGGCTGTCTTGAGCTTTTGAAAGCTCTTCTCACACTCATCTGACCACAAAAATGGAGCACCATTCTGAGTTAACTTAGTTAAGGGCAATGCGATAGATGAAAATCCCTGAATGAACCAGCAATAATAACCCGCCAACCTAAGAAAATTGTGAATTTCTGTGGCTGAGGACGGTCTGGGCCAACTCTAAACCGTCTGTATCTTCTTCGGATCAACTTGAATACCCTCACTGGATACCACGTTCCCCAAGAATGTCACAGAACCGAGCCAGAACTCACACTTGGAGAACTTTTCATAAAGCTTCTCCTCCCTCAATCTCTGCAATACAACTCTCAAATGCTCCGCGTGCTCCTCCTGACTACACGAATACACCAGAATGTCATCAATGAAGAATATGACAAACGAGTCGAGATAAGATCGGAACACGTTGTTCATCAAATGCATGAACGCTGCTGGGGCATTGGTTAGCCCAAAAGACATCACTAAGAACTCATAATGACCATATCGGGTCCTGAAAGTTATCTTAAGAATATCCGAGTCCCTAATCTTCAACTGGTAATAGCCTGAACGGAGATCTATGTTGGAGAACATTCTGGCTCCCTGAAGCTGGTCGAATAAATCATCAATGCGAGGCAAATGATACTTGTTCTTAGCTATTACCTATAATCAATGCACATCCTCATCGTACTATCCTTCTTCTTCATAAATAGAACCAGCGCACCCCAAGGCGATACACTAGGCCGAATGAACCCCTTATCAAGGAGTTCCTAAAGCTACTCCTTTAACTCCTTTAACTCCATTGGTGCCATACGATATGGTGGAATAGAAATGGGATGAGTGACCGGCTCTAGATCAATACCAAAATTAATGTCCATATCCGGTGGCATACCCAACAAGTCTGTAGGAAACACATTTCCCTCATAACTGGAACATAATCAATATTAGGAGTCTTTGCGCGGACATCCCTCACAAAGGCTAGATATGAAAGACAACCCTTCTAAACCATACGTTGGGCCTTTAGAAACGAAATTACCCTACTGGGAACATAATCAGTCGAACCTCGCCACTCAATCCATGGCACACTCGACATAGCCAATGTCACTATCTTAGCATGACAGTCTAAAATAGCACGACACGGAGATAGCCAGTCCATGCCCAAAATAACATCAAAGTCTACCATACATAAAAACAATAGATCCACTCGGGTCTCCAAACCCCTAATAGTCACCACACACGACCGGTGCATACGGTCCACAAAAATAGTATTGCCCACCGGAGTAAATACATGAACAGATGAAACAAGAGACTCACGGGGCATATCCAAATAACCAGCAAAGTATGATGACACATAAGAATAAGTGGAACTGGGATCAAATAATACAGAGGCATCTCTACGGCAGACTGAAACAATACCTGTAATAATAACATCGGAAGTAATTTATTGGGTCTAGCTAGAAGTGCATAAAAACGGGCCTGACCGCCACTTGACTGACCTCCCCCTCTAGGGAGACCCCTAGCTAACTGACCTCCACCCCTAGCTGGGTGGGTGGGTGGTGGTATAGAAACTGGTGCTGAAGCCGACGGCTGACCCCACTGCTGAGATGAACCCCCAAGACGACGAGGACATTGCCTTCATATATGACCCATCTCTCCATACTCATAGCAACTCCCAGGTGCTGGAGACGGGGACTAAAAGGAATCCCTAGCACCAGAATGACTAGCAAATGCACCTGGCGTAGAAGAGCCCTGAACTGATGGAGCACGGGACAAGCTCTGAGCTGGATGACACTAAGTGATGACTAGCCCTGATGAGACCTGTGAGAACCCTGGCCCGATGACACCCCACGATAACCTGGGCGAGCTGGCTGAGCATGCCTGAATGGACGGCCTCTGCCATACTGAATCTGACCTCTCAAAGGAGCACCACCATAACTACCCGATGCTCGAGGCCTATTAGCCTCAGTCTCCTCTCGCTCCTGGCGACGTACTGACTCAATCTCACTAGAAATGTCAGCAATATCCTCAAAAGTTGCACCAGACACCCTCTCCCCGGTCATGACAATACAAAGCTGATATATGAGGCCATCAACAAACCTCCTAATCCTCTCTCTATCTACCGAAACCAACCAAATAGCATGACGAGCTAACTCAGAGAGCCTTATCTCATACTGCATCACAATCATCTCTTCCTAATGTAACCACTCAAACTACCTGCACAGCTCCTCTCTACGAGACTACGGCACATACTTCTCTAAAAAGAGAACGGAGAACTACTGCCAAGTAAGGGGTGATGCACCAATAGGCCTACACCGCTCAAATTCCTCTCACCAAGCGAAGGCAGCTCCAGAAAACTGAAAAGTAGTGAAAGCGACCTCGCTGGTCTCCAGAATACATGTTGTGCAAAAAATCCTCTGACACTTGTCCAAGAAACCCTGGGCATACTCGCTCTCTGCACCACTGAAAGTCGGAGGCTGAAGTCTACCAAACCTCTCCAACTTGCGCTGCTTGTCCTCTGGCATGGCAGGGGCTACATAGTCTTGAGCAGTAGCTGTTGACACCCAATTTTTCCCTATATATTTTAAATATGCAAAATACTTTCAAAATAGCAAATATATGCATATATAAGTATGTCCAAGCATTTTATTATTTTTCCCATAATTTTTAAGGTTTTGAAATTGATTTATTTCCCTTTATCATCTATAAAATCCTAATAATTATCTCCAAAATTATAATTTTTTGTAATTCATCTATTGTGTTTTAATATTTATGCCAAAATATGGCTAAGGTAATTTTTACATAATTTTTAATATTTTATTTAGTAATTTTAAAGCTAATTGCATATAAATACAATATTAGTCATTTTAAGGTCTAATTGCGTTTTATGTTCATAAAATCGAGTCTTGTATTTTTAAATTAATATTCATGTGTTATAAATAATTTTTGTATTTTAAATTAATTTTTATAAACTATTTGCTATTTTTTATAAAATAAAAAGGAAAAATAACTATTTAACTCGTAGCCAGATTTGGCTTTCCATTATAACCCAAATCAGACCCCAATTCCCAACCCAATTAAACCCACCGGACCAGGCAAACCTAATTACATAAACCGACCCACCTACCCCTTCTAATCTAGGCCGTTGATCATTCAGATTAACAGCTACTATTACGCCTTGCCTTAATTAATCCCGAACTTCCCCCCAAACCCTTTCATTTGTTACCACCCGCCACCCTTGAATACCTCTCCTCTAAATTCTCTCTGCAGCCTCACATAAACCCTAGCCGCTGCCACCCAATTCCACCCTAATTCCTTTCAATCCCTGCCTAATCCATGGACTCCCATGGCCGTGCAAGATGTATACCGGCCTTCTACATCTTCCGGTGGCTTGTTTGTGTGATTTCACGGACAAATATCAAAGAGATCTGGTCCAGTCCTCGCTCGACTTCGATCTCTGGTCCTTTTCCGGCCATCCATGGCTGTTCAAGTTAGATCCTTGACTTTTACGGCTAGATCATAATTTTTCAAAGTCTTTCTCACTTTTGAAACCCTAGCTTTATGAACTTTTTAGTTTTCTTTCAGATCTGTCTTAGATATATGCATGTTATGAACTTCTTGATGTTTTCCAAAAGGTTTTTCGATTTCCTTCCAAAGTGACTCTTCATTTTCAAATTAGGGTTTCTTAAACTTTTCTTAAAGACCTCTTCTCCGATTTTCAGTGTTATTTTACTATGTTTAAACGATGTGCTTATGTTTTTCTTCTATCTGGTTCATTGTGCTGAAACCCTAAGTACTTTTGGGTTTTTATCCGAGTTCTGAAGTTGTCTTTGTTTGTTTGAATGTTTTTTTGATTAGGGCCTTTGTGTTTGAATTCTTTTTCTTGTTTGACTTACCGGTTTCTGAGTTCTTACCTTTTTTTAACTCGACTATTACATAAACCCTAGTTTCTTAAAAGGGTCTTCCTCACTTATAGCTATGAGTTCTTCATTTGTTTCTGACTTTCTTTAGCTGTTAAGACTTGTTTCCTCATCTCTGATTCTATGTGACCACTTGACCTTGTTGCCTACTGTGCTTCGAGTAGGGTTCTTCTGAATCCTAACTTACTACTGTTGTATGTTTAATTTGCTCCTCTTTGACAATATGTTTGACCCTGCATGTCTATTATGCATGTCCATACCTTGCTATTTATATGTTAAAAAGCAGAGTCATGATTCTTTCTTGATTGATCTTGATTTCCTCAATGTTATGACTAATTGCAAAGGGTTACCTTATAAACCCAAATTTTTACTCATTTTTGTCTAAATTGATTGATTCCCTTCCCTTCATTACTGTGATATTTTACCTTGAATCCTTTCCCCAAAATTAAGTATATTTTGTACTTAGACTTAATTATTTACTTCATACTTTTACTGCCCCCTTATATGGCAACAATCAATTTGTCTCAAACTAATTTCTTTCCTTAATTAACCCTGTTAGTATTCGTTTGAGAAGTAATCCCTTGATTAAAATGAAGTACATGTGTTAATTGATACTGATTGTGGTTATTTCCATGTCTGAGTTGAAACTTTACTTGTTAACTTTATTCTTCTACTCGTATTCAAAACTATAAATACCCTACCCTCCCTTCTTTCAAAAACAAAAAAAACAATTGAGTTCAGAAACACACACTTAAACACTCAAAACTCTTTCTTTCTCTATTACTATTTGTGTTACTGCTTTGTTTAGCCGGTTGAAAGCCAAGGCTAGACTGTGGAATCCTGCTAACTTTTCTTTTCTGCACTTCGCTTCTTTGGCTGGTATGTCCTAGTTAATTTATTTAAGCCTCAAAAACATTATGCTTCATTAATTGTTTCAGTTTCCCTCATTCTTGTTTACTTCTGCTCGTGGTTATGCAGTCAAGTTATATCACTGAATCGGAATCAGGTTTACGACATTTGGGAAGACAACTCTATTCCCATTTGGGAGTTGGGTTTTGGATTTTTGGAGAGTCGCCAACTAATGATTATAGTGCATTAAGACACTTTTTAGAAGAATTAAAGATGAAAACTAAAGTTTGGGTAAGGGCTCGAAATTATCTCAAGGGGAAGGTGTTAGGCACCCCTCAAGATCCACTGGTGTGGTTCCCGGCCATGCTAAAATTGTGACTTTAAATGCAAACATGAATAAACAAGCAAGTATTGCAAATAAGAAGCATAAAAGGAGTGCTGAAATTCAGGAAGGAAACAGTTTTGTAAAAAGAGATACGCAAGTAAAGGGAAGGGGTCAAACAATTGGTGCAAACAACTTAAAAAGAAGTGTAAGAAACAGAAGTTGAAATAGCCTTTAAAAATCTAAAGATTATTAAACTAATAAAGAGGGAGGGGTTCCTAGGTTTATACATTACATGGATCATTCGCACAACACCGTTACCCAATTTTACGCATAGTGTTATCGTGTAATCATCATCTCCATGTCTACCCTTCCCACCCCGTTTAAGGTATTAAAGCGCGGAATGGTATCGCTTACTTATTGCATTCTACTACCCGTCCACATCCTATTAGTCCCGGAGGCAAATGGACAACTAATCCTAAAGGAAAGGAGGCTTAGGGCTTTTAGAGGTTTCAAAGGATAAAATGCTAAGGCGTCAACCAAAACAAATAGTTGCAGACAGAAATGGAATACAGACAGGCAAGCAAGGCTCAAATATGCCTCCATAAATCATCAAAAAATACAAAGTTTAGCATGTCTTTCATGTACTGATTTTGGTCTTATTTAAATAAAGCGACGAGCGGACTGGTTCAACGCATATTTTTAGGCGAAAAGTCTACATTAGGCATACTCGAATGCAGTTGTTTGAAAATTGATTTGATTGACTTAAGTGTTAATTAGAACTAAGTGTGACATATACTGATTTTAGAAAACAGATGCACAAACTAATAGGGGTTACTGATTTTAACTGGACAATACGAGTTAACAGCTAGTATTATCTCTATTTAGATTTGAAACTTCCTATAGGCATGCTTTCTATATGAATAATTATTTGGACACCCTTTAGACATTAACAACATCCTAGGAGCATGGCTTATACATGTAGTTTTTTCATTATTATTTATCTACAAAAAGTTTGCCTAATGTCGTTTGCAGAACGCAGCCGTTTGGTAGACCATGTTTTATATGAAATTGTGGAACAATTAGGAACTAACCTATATGCAAGACATCTATGCGTGTTTGTAGGAATTAAAGATTAAACCTATGAGCATGATTTCTAGGCGTGAGTTTTGCAGGAATTAAAGTTTAAAAATCTATAGGCATGATTTCCAAGTGGATAGGCATAAATGAAAGGTGAAAACCTTTAGGCATGATTTCTAGGCAGATATGCATAAGAAAGTTGAAAATCTATAGGCATGATTTCTAGGCGGATATGCATAAGAAAGTTAAAAACCTATAGGCATGATTTCTAGGTGTGTTTGCAGAAATAAACAAAAATTTAAACCTATAGGCAGGATTTCTACCCTTGGTGCAGAAAGTAAATCCCATCCCCCACTTTTTTACTAAGTTCCCCGAGTTTATACAAGTTATTACATCCCTAAAAAGAAATAAACTGGAATAAAAAATATACATCAGACAACCTCAGCTACATCCGAGCAGCTTAATTCAGACTTAATGCCTAATAATATGAGATTGAGCCACTTCCGAGATCCAAATTTCCAAGCCTTCTCTCATCTGGGGTGTTTCAGAAATCCAAGGGATTTCAGGAATCCCAGGCAGTGCATACACCCAAGATATTCATAGAAATTGAGTTGTGCACTGTGGAAGGGAAAGCCCTTATGTGTCCAAGTTCAGAGGGAGATCCAGGGTCCTAAGGCAAGGCTCACATAAGAGGGGCAGAACTTAAATTCTAAGAGTTGAGTGTAAGTGCAATAGAAAAGGGTAGGGGGACTACCAAGGCAGGTTGGTGGTCATGCCCAGCCTCAATATAGACTGGCACACCCCTAACCAAACCTATTATCAAGCTTTTAAGGAGTAAAGACCTATTGGAGGTCATGCCATGGCCTGAAGAATAATTAGAAATACTGGCAAGCCAAGGCTGTTACTCAGCATACACACAATGAGGGGATGGGGATGGGAAATTGACAAGCTTAGGACCCCAAAGGGTCCAATTCATGTCCATGGACAATGATTTCAGGCATTGCCATTTTAATGAACCATAACTTAAATCATACAAAGGGGATATGAGGGTTTGGGATTCATAGAGTATCAAATACATGACAAACAACTGATATGATGCACCTTTAAATTAAACATTGAATTACAAGGGGAGGGAAACATGTTACAACATGCTAGAAACAAGTATTAACCAAGGAATACATTAATAGAAGTAGGCAGTAATGAAACACACTGTTGTTGAGACATGTAAATTAACTGGGACATACCGTAGAGAAGCAAAAAAGTGCAGAAGATAGTACAGTAAACAAAGTCCACAACAGCACAAGTAGCAGAAAGAGGGAGAGTTTTAAGTGAGAATGATTTTTTTGAACTTAGATTGCTTTCTCTCTTCGTGTGTTCAAAGAAAAGGGAGGAGATTATTTATAGCTTTGAAAATGTGTAGAGAAATAAGGTAACAAGTACAAATATATCACAAATAAGGTATGGTCACAAATCAGAATCAAATTAGTATAAGACTCCCCTTTAATCAGGGGATTCTTATTCAAACGGATGCTAACAGGATCAAAATAAGGAAAGGGAGAATAGGCCTTGTAAATAGAATGGTTGTTGCCATAAAAGAAGAAGTAAGGTAATACAATAGGTATTTAAGTCTAAGTTCAGGATTGTACTTATTTTTGGAAAGGGTTTAGTAAGGCCAGATAAAGAAAGAGGATCAATTAACCCTTGGTAGGCGAGTAAAAATCAGAATTTCATGAAAGGAAAAGTTTGAAATCAATTACGAGTTTGAAAATCAATCACAGAAGGGACTCAGTATATAAATGAATATACAAGTAATAATCATGCGAGGCCAAGCTATGGCAATAGTAAACAGCATACAGTAATAGCATAGAGCAAACATTCGAAACATGCTAGTTAGGTCTTAGTGGTTTAGTAATAGAGAAAAGGGTCAGGAGCATGCAAAGAGCCGAGTGAAAATCATAGTCTAGTTTGACAGGTAGCAAGAACTTGCAACAAAAAGAAATCACATAAAGGAAAAGAGATGCTGAAGCAAAAGAATAAAATTGAGCAATTTTAAACAGACGATTTGCACAAACAAACTCAAAGCTTGAATAGGCCCCAAAGAACTAAGGTTTTCAAAATCAGTCGAGTTTAGAGGAGATAAACAGATAAACACACAAATAGTCTCAGAATCTCAAATAAACCTTAAAAATTAGGGTTTTCACCACTTAAGCAGTAAATCGAACGAACACTAACATGTAGACTCAGAAACTCAAACAAATCTCGAAAATTAGGGTTTTCAATACCAACTAGTCCTAGAGATGCTAAGCAGATGAATTGAACAGACTCAAAAACGCTAATTTAAAATCAAAGGGTTTCGAGAAAGGAAATTTAGGGAAAATGCTTTAAACGTCACATATAGCATAGATCTAGCACAGATCTAAACGAATAGACGAAAAAGAACCTTGAATGGGCTAGGGTTTCTGAGAACCCTAAAGGACGAGAAAGGCTTGGAAAATACGAGATCAGATCTGAGTCGATAAGGTCGGAACCAGGCTCAGGAGGCTAAGATATGCCGGAACACGGCCGGAGATGGCTGAAAACCTTGAATTGATGAAGGTCTGGGTGAAGATCCTCGAAGATTGGCCTCGATTCTTCAGGCATCAGGCATGTGAGAGCAGTAGGAGGTGCGTATAGGTTGTCCATGGCTAGAGCAGCCATGGATTCTGGGGGATTTGAGGTCTAAGAGGGGTAGGCGGCGATTAGGGTTTTGAGAGCGTTTGAAAGCATTTGAGAGAAGAGAGGAATGAGAGGCGACGCATCTGAGAGAATAGGGTAGGGTTTGGGGGTTGTTTTCAATTAAAAAAGAAGGGAGAGATCTGGGTCGTTGATCAAAATGATCAACGGCTTAGATTTTAAAGAACCGGGCGGGTTCGGGTAATTGAATCAGGGGTCGGGTTGGCATGGTAGTTGGGATGAGCAATTTGGGCTTGAATTTGGGTGTGAATTGGGGTGCAAAAATAGGCTAAAATTGAAACACAATTGAGGCTAAATCGTAAATAATCACTTTTTCCATTTTTATTTTATAAAATAGAAATAATGATTCTAAAAACAAATTACAAGTACTGGGTAAACAAATATTATATAAACAATAGTTTAAAAATGTTGGGATTGATTTTATAATTATAAAATGCTATCAATTACGAAATAGGCTATAATTGCAATTATATGCAATTTAGCTTTAAAAATGCCAAATGAATTTGTAAAAAAGTGCAAAAATCACCTTAATTATATTTTTGTATAAATACGAGGATAAAATAAGTTATTCACCAAAATGATAATTTTGGGAATGATTATCGGATTTTATGGTATAAAAATAGGCAATAGCTTGGTCTAAAAATCATTAAAAATGCCAAACTCTTGGGTGTGCTTATATATGCACACATATATTATATTTTGGAAGTATTTTGGGTAAAAAAATACATAGGGAAAAATTGGGTATCAACAGCTGCCCCTCTTTCCTAGGGAAGGATGAAAGAGTTATCGGGTAAAGATATGATGGCCAATTTTGACCGGAAATGGCGATTTGGAAAGAATTTTGACTGAGCTCTAGTTTCTGAGCTGCTTGCATATCCCTAGTCTTACAGGAATCAGGCCATATGTAGTTTAGGAACCATTGACGAAATATGCCGATGGAGATTCAAAACGACGGACGCGATGTTTAAACTGAGAGAGGTTTCTGAAAATCGATAAGCTGCGGGAATCAGAGCGGGATTGATCCTAATGAGATGGCCATTTCTAGCAGGTGTACCTGCAAGTAAACAATACGAGCGTATATCGTGCATAAACTTAAACATGATGCAAGTTCCCGTTGGACCATGAATGTTGTCCGTAGACGGTTAGGATGACGTCCTCGGACCATGATGTCCTGGGCCATGAAGCACAAAATTAAAGGATTCGCAGGCTATGAAATGATGTTCTCGGGCTATGATAATGGTACCTGCAAACCATGACGCATTTGAATAATGCTATGCAGGATATAAAGCGGGGTCCTCGGGCCATGGCATGGTGTTCTCGGGCTATGAGGATGATGCCTCCGAACAATGATTCCCCCAGATAGTTTGGCGATATTTCAGCACCTGAAATGCAAGGTTTGGCGGTATTTCAGCGGATGTAGAAGCATAAATGGCGATATTTCATCCTACAGAAATTTTAATAAAAAACAGGCGATGTTTCAGCCGAAGCAAAAAATGTAAATGGCGATATTTCAGCCGACAGGAATTTAAATAAAACATGCGATGTTTCAACCGATGTAAAAAGTAAAATGGCGATATTTCATCCGACAGAAAGCATAAGTATAGATGATGATGGAGATGAACTGGAGATCTTTCCACTGATGTAGCATTTAAATAAAGTTTGGCGATATCTCGGCCGATTGCAAGATGTGATGTAGCAATATTTCAGCCATGCCATAAAAAAATGAAGTGGCAGTATTTCAGCCATGCAGGTGGAGGTAGAGCTTAACCTTGAAAGGCAGAAAGGTAGCCTTACGCAATGCAGAAAATGCAGATGGAGACAGCGCTTAGTCTCGAAAGGCAGAAAGGTAGCCTTATGCAATGAAGATAATGCAGATGGAGACAATGCTTAGTCTCGGAAGGCAGAAAGGTAGACTTATGCAATGCAGGAAATGCAGATGGAGACAACGCTTAGACTCGGAAGGCAGAAAGGTAGCCTTATGTAATGAAGGAAATGCAGATTGAGACAACGCTTAGTCTCGGAAGGCAGAAAGGTAGCCTTATGCAATGAGATAAAAGCTAATAGTAAGTAAAAAAAATTCTTAGCTGATAGCTGGTAGCTGATTGTGATATTACGGCTGCTGGGGACATTGCGTGCGGATAGCAAATGCGAATATGTGTGACGGTTCAATGCGATTGCGTAATATATTTGGTAATTTTGTGACTTGGGTGCCTGCATCCAAAGAAAACCGTGAGTTTTGTAATAGGGGGGAAAGGTTAGTTTATTTTCCCTTGAATCCTGGGCGTATCATCGGGGTAGTGTTGCTAAACAACGGCAGTTCGGACATTGATTATGCATGATTTAGTGAACATATCATAAGTAAAAAAATAGTTTTCTTTTAGCTGAACCAACAACTGTGACGTGGTTCGAGACATTGCAACCTCTCCTGCTCCGGAATTTTGAGGGCCCTTCTCAAAATTCTGCCCCAGTTTACTGGGCTGGCACTTTCGACGGCTGCGCTGAATGATTGAAGAATCATCTTCAGAATTTTAAGGGTCCTCCTCAAAATTCTGCCCCAGTTTACTGAGGTGACATCCCTGGCGATGAGTGGCTGAAGACTAACTTCGAAATTTTGAGGTTCCTCCTCAAAATTCTGCATTAGTTCTAATAATAGGGGGAAATGAAATTTTTAGTAAATTGTGACCGAACCCATAAGGCTGCCTATGTATCCCCTCTTAAACGGGAATCAGGTCAGGCGTAGTTTAAATTACATCATAAAGAAATCATACATAGTATCGTTTCACTGCATCTGAGTTGATTGGCTTTGGCCAGACTTCTCCGTCCATTTCAGCAAGAATAAGGCTCCCCTAGTTAGAACCCGATGAACCATGCACGGACCTTGCCAGTTGGGAGAGAATTTTCCTTTGGCTTCATCTTGATGTGGGAATATTTTCTTTAGCACCAACTGCCCTGGTGTAAACTTCCTTGGCTTAACTCTTTTGTTGAAGGCTCTGGACATTTTGTTCTGATACAACTGACCGTGGCAAACTGCATTCATCCTTTTCCCATGTATAAGGGCTAACTGCTCGTAGCAACCTTTTCACCCATTCTGCGTCGTCCAACTCTGCTTCTTGTATGACCCCCAAGGAGGGAATTTTTACCTCGGCGGGGATGACCGCTTCTGTACCATAAACCAACATGTAGGGAGTTGCTCCGGTCGATGTGCGGACCATGGTGCGGTATACCAGTAAGGAGAATAATAACTTATCATGCCATTGTTTGTGACTTTCAACCATCTTCCTTAGTATCTTCTTGATATTTTTGTTGGCTGCTTCTACAACTCCATTCATCTGAGGCTTGTAGGCTGTAGAGTTCTAATTTTAATCTTGAATGACTCACACATTGCTTTCATCAAATCGCTGTTGAGATTGGAACCATTATCTGTGATGATTGATTCCGGAATTCCGAATCGGCAAACTATACGGTCACAGACGAAATCTGTCACAACTTTTTTGGTCAATCCCTGTCTGACGCTGCTTCAACCCATTTAGTAAAATAATCCATTTCCACCATGATAAACCTGTGCCTATTTGATGTGGCAGGCTCGATAGGTCCAATGACGTCCATCACCCAGGCGGCGAATGGCCACGGTGAGCTTGTTGCAGTAAGCTCGTTTGGAGGCACCTTTATCATGTCTTCATGTATCTGACAGCGATGGCACTTGCGAACATACTGGATATAATCTATTTCCATAGTCATCCAAAAATAACCTGCTCGGATTATCTTCTTTGCTAAAACAAAACCATTCATGTGCGGCCCACAAGTTCCTGCGTACACTTCATCCAATAGTCTGGATGCTTCTTTTACTTCGACACACCTCAATAAATCCAAATCGGGTGTCCTCCTATACAGGATTCCCCCACTGTGAAAGAAATTGTTGGATAATCTTCGAACTGTGCTCTTTTGAGTAGCGTTGGCAAGTTCTGGATATTCTCCTTTTGTCAAGTATTATTTGATGTCGTGGAACCATGGTTTTTCGTCCGCTTCTTCCTCAATGTGAGCACAATAAGCTGGCTGATCATAAATCTTTACTGGGATGGGATCAATGAAATTCGTGTCTGGATGTTGGATCATGGATGACAAAGTAGCCAATGCGTCAGCGAACTCGTTTTGGACCCTAGGGATATGCTAAAATTTCGTCTTTGTGAATCTTTTCCTTAATTCCTGTATGTGATGCAAGTAGGGGAGTATCTTAGAGTTCTTGGTTGCCCACTCTTCTCGAACTTGATGTATGAGCAAGTCTGAATCCCCGATCACTAGCAACTCCTGAACGTTCATGTCAATGGACATCTTGAGCCCTAGGATGCAAGCTTCGTATTCAGCCATATTATTTGTACAGGGGAATCTGAGCTTGGCGGTATCAGGTAATGCTGGCTGGTTTATGATACTAGGACTAATCCTATGCCAATTCCTTTGAAATTTGCAGCTCCGTCGAAAAACAACCTCCAACCATCGTAGGGTTCTGCAATATATTCTCCTACGAAGGACACTTCTTCATTAGGAAAATACGTTTTCAGGGGTTTGTATTCTCCACCAATAGGATTCTCGGCAAGGTGATCTGCTATGGCTTGACCCTTGATTGCTTTCTGAGTCACGTAAACAATGTCGCATTCACTCAGCAAGATTTGCCACTTGGCGAGCTTGCCAATGGGAATGGGCTTCTGGAAGATATACTTCAGCGGGTCTATCCTGTATATGAGATAAGTGGTGTAGGCATAGAAATAATGCCTCAATTTCTGAGCTACCCAAGTCAGAGCACAATAAGTGTGCTCCAATAAAGAATACCGGGCCTCGTATGGGGTGAACTTCCTACTGAGATGGTAGATGGCCTGCTCCTTCCTCCCTGTTTTATCATGTTGTCCCAGAACACAACCGAATGCTCCATCCAAAACCGCGAGATAAAGTAGTAGAGGCCTCCCTGGCTCGGGCAGAACCAAGACTGGCAGCGTTGACAAGTATTCCTTAATTCTGTCGAAGGCTTTCTGACAATCGTTAGTCCATTTAGTAGCAACGTCTTTCTTCAGCATTTTAAAGATGGGTTCACAAATGACCATGGACTGACTATAAACCGGCTGATATAGGTGAGTCTTCCCAAGAAACTCATGACGTCCTTCTTGTTTTTTGGCGGTGGCAATTCTTGAATGGATTTGACTTTTGATGGGTCCAATTCTATTCCTCGACGACTCACGATGAAACCCAGTAATTTTCCAGCAGGAACCCCGAATGCACACTTGGCAGGATTTAGTTTCAGATTGTACCTCCTCAGTCTATTGAGAACTTTCTCAGGTCTTCCATATGATCCGTGGCTTTCTTGGATTTGATGATGACATCATCCACATATACCTCGATCTCCCTGTGTATCATGTCATGAAAGATAGTGGTCATGGCTCTCATATAGGTGGCGCCAGCATTCTTCAACCCAAACGGCATCATTTTGTAACAATACATTCCCACGGCGTGATGAAAGCTGTTTTCTCATCCATCCATATCTGATGGTATCTGACGAAACAATCAACAAAAGACTGCAACTCATGCTTGGCGCAATTGTCGATAAGAATGTGTATGTTTGTCAAGGGGAAGTCGTCTTTGGGACTGGCCTAGTTAAGATCCTGGCAGTCGACACAGATTCTAACATTTCCATCCTTCTTTGGTACTGGCACGATGTTGGATAACCATGTCGGATACTCCACTACCCTGAGAACCTTGGCTTTGACTTGCTTAGTAACCTCTTCTTTGATTTTTCAAACTCATGTCGGGCTTGAATTTCCTGAGCTTCTGCTTTACCGGTGGACAGGTTGGATCTGTTAACAGTTTGTGAGCTACAATGGACGTGTTGAGACCAGTCATATCATCATACGACCACGCAAATATGTCCTCGTATTCCCTTAAAAATTCCGTATATTCTTCCTTTTCTGATGGCGACAAGTGAACAGTGATGCGACTTTCTTTGATATTTTCTGTATCTCCCAAATTAATGATCTCAGTTTCTTCCAGGTTAGACTTATGTCTATTCTCAAAATTCTCAATTTCTCTGACGACCTCTTCAGGTATCTCATCTTCTTATGAGTCTATATCCTTGTGTTACATTGTTTCGTTGCAAGTCACAATCATTGGTTCATCGTCAAGATAAGTAATAGTAATGCTGTATAAAAAATAGAGTAAATGATAGAGAAAATAATAAGCGTGATATAAATTGAAATGCTTTGATTAAATTCATAATTTTTTGAAACATCGGAGCTCTTTTTGAAATTAAAGACAATGCGGAAAGAAAATCAACTAGTAAACTAAGCTAAAAATGAGATGCATGGTGCTTTTGTTTAGCCTTGCTACCTCGAAGCCTTCCGGGCCCTGACGGTCCTAATTGACCAATTGCTGAGGCGGTCTCCTCTGTTCACAGCTTGTATGGAAGGGCCTT
>MU733294.1:172605-212799 GCA_026770625.1 Nicotiana glauca
CTTCCTCCCCTTCCTCCTCGAAAAGAACACAGCAGTCCATATCATCATCCTCTAGAAACAGATTCTTCATGGCTGCCAATGCTTCGTCTTCCTCTCACCCATATATAGTATCTGCCGGTTGGAAGGTTTGCTCCAGGCTGGGTATCGGAAGCTCTAATGGATAGTAGAGACTGCTCCATGGTGGCGACCAGCTCTGGAATTCTTCCCAAGTATAGCCGTACCCTAAGCCAAATGTAGTACCATGCTTCTTTAGTTTTATGGGCTTAGTGATCCCTTGAAGATTTTTACTGAGTCCCTTTCTAGGCTCGTACCCACACCAATTCAAGATACTTTAGATGTTGTTATCCCACCACTTATCCTTATCTACAACGTTGACCCTTTCGATATGGTGGTATGTTTCTCCACCTATTCTCCTTCTGCCTCCAATCATTGGGATGGTCTGGAGACTATATATGGGGTTACTACCATCGCCATGAATGATCACCTCTTGGTGATTCCATTCAAACTTTACTGTCTGATGCAAAGCTCGATGCTACGGCTCCCGCAGCGTGGATCTAGGGCCGTCCTATTAGCAGGTTGTAGGATGCCAGGACGTCTATCACTTGGAAGTCGACGTCGAACCATGTTGGCCCCATTTGCAAGCACAGGCTGATTTCTCCATTGGTTGTTCTCTGGGACCCAACGAAGGCCTTGACATTGATAGCCCCATCTTTGATCTCGTGCACGCTTTTTCCCAAAGTTCTGAGACTTACTAGAAGATAGATGTTGAGGCTCGATCCTTCATCGATCAGGACTCTAGTGATGAAATAATCTTCGCATTGCACGATGATGTGCAGTGCCTTATTGTGGCTCAATCCTTCTGTTGGCAACTCATCTTCGTGGAAGGTTATTTTATGGCTCTCCAGCACTTGCCCCACCATATTCGCCATTTCAGCCTCGCTTATATTGCTGGGCACAAAAGCTTCGCTCAGTATCTTCATTAGGGCATTCTTGTGAGCGTCTGAACTCCGCAGAAGAGCAAGGATAGATATCTGTGTTGGTGTTTTGTTCAATTGTTCAGCGATCGAGTACTCCTTAGCCTGTATTTTCCTCCAAAAATCTTCGGGCCCAGTTTCAATAGGTCGTCTTGGGGCTTGCTTACTGGACTCGGCTAGGTGCTCTGGGGTATAAACCCTCCCTGTTCTGGTCATTCCTTGCACGGCAATTGTTTTTCCTGTCTTGGTCTTTCCTTTCCTCCTAGCTTCAGCAGTGCAATCCCATGGTATGGCATTTGAGTGGAATGGTGTTATGTCTAACATTGCCACCGGAATAGGCACCCTTGGTGGAAACACAACAACTTCAAAGGGTATAGGTGCCTTTGGAACTCCAAATTCAATCTCGATTGGCCCGGCGCCTTTGCAGAAGGAGGCGCTTCAAATTTAGGAGGTATAGACATATTTACTTCACCATTCCTGGAGGGATGATTCTGCACAACAATTGGGTTAAGTGTAACCGCCGGTTTCTTTGGTTCATCCCCTTCAGCAATCAAACCTATCGACCCTTTAGGGTCCCAATCATCTTCGATCTCGATCATGTGAATGTCTCTAATTTTGTGGTCAGGCAGAGGGTTGTTACGAACATTAGGATCAGGCTCATTTGCTACTATGACCTTATTGTCGATCACGGTTTAAATCTTGTCCTTCAATGAACGGAACTCGTCAAGGGTGCGTCCCTTCATGCCAGAATGATACGCACAAGTCTTGTTAGGGTTTACCCACTAGGAGGGATTTTCTGGAGCTTTGGCTGGGATAGGAGTGACGTAACCAGTAGCTTTAAGTCTTTCATATAGCTGGTCAATTGGTTCAGCAATGGCTGTGTATTGTCTGGGAGGTTTGTGGTCAAATTTTGGCCCGGGCCTTGGGAAATTTTGACGGGTGGGAGGTAATTGGTAGTGGGAGGGTTGAGCATTATAAGCTTGGTAAACAGGTGCTAGTTGAGAGTATCTGGGTGAGGTGGATTGATATGTGAGAGGTGGAGCGGATTGGCAAACGGGAGGTGGATAGGAGGGTGCGGTGCTTGGTAATTCGGGATGGGCTGATATGTAAGTGGAGGTGATGGGTAAGTGTGTTATTTTGGTGGTGATTTGGCTCCCTGTGTGACCATTACGTCACTTACATCCTTCTTTTTGGACGTGACACCGGTCTGTAAAGCCTTATTGGTGGCTTGTAATGCTTCAAGATTCGTAACCATACCATTCTTAATGCCCTCTGCGATTCTTTTTCCAAGTTTGATGATATCGGAGAACTTTTGACCCTCGATCAGCATCAACCTCTCATAATATTGGGGATCCTGAGCCCGGACAAAGCATCTATTCATTTGCTCTCCTTCTAGGGCTGGCCTGACCTTTGCAGCTTCTGACCTCCAACGAGTGGCATACTCGCGGAATGTTTCGGTGGGTTTCTTCTTCAAATTCTGTATATAGAATACATCCGGTGTGTTCTCTGTATTGAATCGGAATCTATCCATGAAATTTGATGCCATACCTACCCAACTCGTCCATTTCTTGGGGTCCTGGCTGATGTACCAGGATAGTGCATCTCCTTTCAGGCTTCTCATGAAGAGCTTCATACGGATCTTCTCATCCCTTCCAACTCCAACCAACTTATCGCAATATGTCCTTAGGTGGACTCTGTGATCTCCTGTTCCATCAAACATTTCAATTTTGGGCGGTTTGTACCCCTCTGGAAGTTCAACATCTGGCTGGATGCATAGGTCTTCATAATTTAACCATTCAAATACCTTTTGTACCTTCCATGCCATGAACTCGGCTGGTTAATTTCTTGAGTTCTGCCGCTAAATTCGTGATAAGGGAGTCTCTGTCATCAGAGTCAGGTGCATTTGAGAGTGGTTGGGTGTAGTGGGGTACAGTATCCACAAAAATAGGAGTATTGTGGAGATGGTCATTTGTGGCGTTAAGTGGCTCGGGAATGAGTAATGGAGTGTTGTTGGGAGTGTGGCATATGTTGCAGTGTTGGGTATGAGTGGGTTGTATCTGTGGTTGTGGGGTGTTTTGTGGAGGTGCGGGATTCTGGGCGTTGACATCAGGAGCGGTGAGGGAAAATGATATGTTTGCCAAATTCCGAACCTGATCCAGCTCTTCTCGAAATTTTAACAGCTTTTACTCTAGTTGAGTAGCAGTTTCCATAGTAACCGGGGTACCCAGAGGAATCTCAATCTCCTTTGTAGCGCTTGGATCTCCCATTCTACCTTTGTTCTTGTTCCGAATAGGACTCGGAGGAGGAGGAGGTGGAGGGACCTTGGATCTGGTGGAGTATGACGATGGTTCCAGAATGCACGAACTAACCTTTGGGGAGGGGAATAAAAATAAAATAAAAACAAAAAGGTAACAAGTTAGTGCGGGTCATGAAAAAAAATATTGCAGTATTTAAACACGTTGTGCAAAAAATGTAAATTGCGTCCTAATTTTGGTGCCTCGTTGTGCCCGAGGCCTAGCGACAAATAGTTTTGGAGAACTTATAATGCTAAATGCCTCATTTTATTGATATAAACAAGATGAATCCAAAACGACTCTAAACAATGGAAAGTAAAAATATCACTAGTGGCCATTGGCCTTATTAGATCATTAAAGCAAAACAAAAGACTCCTAACTACTTGGTCCTAGAAGGACCTTCCCCAGATTTGGCATCTTTGTCTCCCTCGAACAGCTCTACCAACTCGCGTAGTCCTAGCACAAATAGGCTCGGGCCAGATGTCCGCCTGCATTTCCTTCAGTGTTTTGACAGTCTTCAATCCTCTTGATGAACTTTCCTTCCAGCTCTACTAGACCCCGCTCCAAATACCCTAACCGATTGTTGGCGCTAACAGCCATGTCTTTCCACTCCTCGATCAATTTATGATGGGCTTCTCGTATTTCCCGATGCTCACTTTCACACTCCCGAATTCTCTTAAGCAGTTGATTATACTTAACATGTGCTTCAGCGTGCTCGTCAAAAATTCTATGACCTCGAACGAACCCGGGCTGACCCATGCCATTGTCTTCCAACCAACCCGAGTAGTGCGACATACAACTGGCATGATACCTGTCTGGATAAATGGATTCTTTCCCCAAAACGATTTTGCAATGCCGCAAATGCTGATCTTGGCACCTGTGAGGGCTATTGTCGTCCTGGATATCGGCCCTGATGTGGATCATTTTATCGACCCTTGGTATGATTTGCTTTCTTCCAACCTTTCTCATGGCTCGGAGAGGAACGTAGGGATAAGTTCCTCTCAAACCAATCAGTATGAGAAATGGTGCATCTCGGGATCGAACAATGAATTCATCTGTGGGGAACCACTCAAACATCCATTGTACCTGGTCTTCTTTCAGATTATCAAACAATTCTACCCATCCTCTGACGTCCTCTGGCTGAGTGAACATTTTAGGCATATAGTTCATACGCTTTGGCTGGTGAAAGGCGATGTGATCATCCCAATCTCTACGTATGATCTCTTGGCGGTATTCTCCTTTCTGGAGGTGTTCCATGAGCCAAAGTTGAAGTAACAAGTTGCAACCCTCAAAATGACTGCGTTGTTGTTGACAGTTGTTCAAAGCACGGTATATCTCGGTGACGATCATGGGCACTATGCTGAAAGTTTGTCCACCAATCCCTTCCATCAAAGTCTTGGTTACCATGGCCAGTCTGGTGTGGATCCTAGCCTTCTTCATAGGGAATACGATCATCCCCAAAAAGCAAAACATAAAGACGAAGAACCTTCTATGGACATATCCCAATGAGGTGATGGAAAACTCATCTGAATAGGTGCGGTATGACTTGCTATGGACATACCTCTCGTATAGGTAGTCAAATGGGATGCAAGAGTCTTTCAAACAAGTCAAGTCTGGGTTTTTCTTTAGTCCCATTATCTTAAAGAAACCCCTTCCTTTGCGATTCTCTGGCATAAGCAAACCCGGAGTCTCCTAAGGAATTCCAGCTAAACCTCTTATTTTTTCAAGTAAAGGAGTCATTTCAAGGTCCCCAAAGCGGAACACGGACTTGTCACTATCCATGAACAATGTCGCAGCCTCTATGATTCTATTGTTAGGCTGAATTTCTAGAAGAGAAGGCAGATTCCCTAAGTACTTGCGGACGAGTGTCTGATCACTAGAATGGAGGTCTTTCCACTAATTCAGTAGCCTTGGGTGAATGTTGATTACCATGCCAAATCTGGGGACTTCGTACCTCATTTTCTGCAAAACAAAGCGTTAGGCCCTTACCCCTACCAGACTTGGCTATTTAAACCAATAAATAGCACAGCAAGCACTTAAGTTCTCCAAATAAATGCACAGAACATGGAGGTGTCCATTTGGGTTTCCAGGAAACCTGGTGGACTTCGGACAAGGCTATCTTAATGAGTCATTATATGGACAACATAACTGAATCGGCTAGGTTTGACCATGATGCATGTACAGTTTAAATGGAGTAAGGTTTCTATTGGGGTTTTAGACAGGTACCCTTGAGCGGATAACTCAAGAGGGAAAGGCGCAAAACTGTCGACTGTACCGCTGATCGACTGGTTTTACCGCAAATATGCCTTTGCCAAATTTAAAGGGTGACAGTATTGGAAGCGCGCAACTACTCATTATAAGCGTTGCTATAGTATTTGTTTGGCACAAGTGGAATATGATGTTGAAAATGCAGTTTACAAGAATGAAACATGTTGACACGTATTTTTACGTTCATACAATAATGTTTACAATGATTTCTCAAAAAACAATTAAAACAGTATTGAAAAAGCGGTAAATGAAAGTAATTAAAGAAAAAGAAACAAAAGAAACAAGTCAGATTCAAATAAAGGCATTAAACAAAAGCAGTAAAAGAAAGCAATAAAGTCACATATAGCATGCAATGGTAAAAAGCCTAAAGAATCCCCAGCAAAGTCGCCATGCTGTCGATGCCCCCCTTTCCTCGCGGAATCGGAATCGGGTTTATGACATTTGGGAAGACAACTCTATTCCCGTTTGGGAATTGGGTTTTAGATTTTTGGAGAGTCGCCACATAATGATTATAGTGCATTAGGACACTTTTTAGAAGAATTAAATATGAAAACCAAAGTTTGGGTATGGGCTCGAAATTATCTCGAGGGGAAGGT
This sequence comes from Nicotiana glauca, assembly GCA_026770625.1. Lineage (NCBI taxonomy): Eukaryota > Viridiplantae > Streptophyta > Magnoliopsida > Solanales > Solanaceae > Nicotiana > Nicotiana glauca. The sequence continues at coordinate 178,738 of MU733294.1, forward strand.
GTTAGACACCCCTCAAGATCCACTAGTGTGGTTCCCGGCCATGCTACAATTATGAATTTAAATGCAAACATGAATAAACAAACAATTATTGCAAATAAGAAGCATAAAATGAGTTTTGAAATTCAGGAAGGAAACAGTTTTGTAAGGGAAGGGGTCAAACAATTGGTGCAAACAACTTAAAAAGAAGTGTAAGAAACAGAAGTTGAAATAGCCTTTAAAAATCTGAAGATTATTATACTAATAAAGAGGGAGGGGGGTCCTAGGTTTATATATTACATGGATCATTCGCACAACACCGGTACCCAATTGTACGCATAGTGTTATCGTGTAATCATCATCTCCATGTCTACCCTTCCCACCCCGTTTAAGGTATTAAAGCGCGGAATGGTATCGCTTATTATTGCATGCTACTACCCGTTCCCATCCTATTAGTCCCGGAGGCAAATGGACTACTAATCCTAAAGGAAAGAGGGCTTAGGGCTTTTAGAGGTTTCAAAGGATAAAATGCTAAGGCGTCAACCAAAACAAATAGTTGCAGACAGAAATGGAATACAGACAGGCAAGCAAAGCTCAAATATGCCTCCATAAATCATCAAAAAAACACAGAGTTTAGCATGTCTTTCACGTACTAATTTTGGTCTTATTTAAATAGAGCGACGAGCGAACTGGTTCAATGCATATTTTTAGGCAAAAAGTCTACATTAGGCATACTCGAATGCAGTTGCTTGAAAACTGATTTGATTGACTTAAGTGTTAATTAGAACTAAGTGTGACATATACTGATTTTAGAAAACAAATGCACAAACTGTAGCGACCCGAGCGATCGTTTTGAGCCCTAGTGCGTTGTTCGGCAGTCTGAGGCCATGAGCAGCTTCATTTCAGGTATTATGACTTGTTCGCATGGTCGGAATTTAAATTCAGGAAGATCGAAGTTAAATTTAAATGAAAATTCTTATTTGAGAAGCTTAAAGTCGAAAGAATGAACTTGGATTGGAATTTTGAATAATCGACCATGGAATTGGATCTGAAGGTTCCATCAAGTTCGTATGATGATTTTGGCTTCGGGCGTATGCCCGGATTGGATTGGATAACCCAGGAGCATTTTGGTGCCTATTCTGGAAGTTAGCATTTTAGAAGAAATTTCATAAGTTTAGCTTGAAGAGCATTTTAGTGTTATCGATGTCTGTTTGGGATTCCAAGACTATGAATAGCTCCGTATGGTGATTCTGGATTTGGGGGCGCGATCGGAAGTGAATTTGGAGGCCTGTAGGTCATTTTGGAGCCATTTGGCTAAAGATAGAAATTTGAAGGTTTTTGCGAAGTTTGACCGAGAGTTTGACTTTTTGATATCGGGGTCGGATTCCTATTCCAAAAGTTGGAGTAAGTCCATAATGTCGAATATGTCTTGTGTGCAAAATTTGAAGTCAATCGGACGTGATTTGATAGGTTTAAACATCGAAAGTAGAAGTTTGAAATTGTAATGTTCATAAAGCTTAGATTGGAGGTTGATTCGTGGTTTTAGCATTGTTTGATATGATTTGAGGCCTTGAGCAAGTCCGTAATATATTTTGGGACTGGTTGGTATGATTGGTTCAGGTCCCGGGGGCCTCGGGTGTGTTTCGGGTTGTATCTCGCTCTTATTTAATGTTTCAACATCGTTTCTTTGGACATAAAGGGTACCATATTAAGAAAATGAGCTCGAAATTAAGTTTTTATTATATCATTATATCCGTATCATAATTACGGATCCATAGCAAAAAGAATCGTCGAATTTGGACATCGCATGAGGGAGTAATGCTCATTTCCGTGTCGGAAAGAATTGCTGGTTTCTGGTATGAAGATTTGCTCTTCACGAACGCGAGAGTTGTTACGCGAACGTTAAGAAGGATTTTTGGGTTGACCGGTCAACGCGAAAAATTACCCTCCATGAACGTGAAGGTCTCCTGCGAATGCGATGAAGGAATATTGCCTGGACAATGTTTTAAACCGAGAATTTTAGTATTTTGGGCATATCTTGAGTTCTAGAGCTCTGTTTGAGGTGATTTTCGCGGTGTTTTTCTCGTCTCAACAAGGGGTTAAATATATGACTTTTATTTTAATGTTTCTCCTTGATAATTTCTGTTAGTTTCTATTTTTATCCGTATTTGGATTGTAAAAATTGGGATTTTGAGCTCCAAAGTTGAAAAATGGTAAATCCTTGATTTGAGGGTCAATTCATGGACGAAATTAGATGAATTTAGGGATATAGACCATATGAGTTATGGTTAATATTTATTTTCAATAATTTTCAGAATTCGGGCACGTCGACCCGAGGGAATTTTTGTCAACTTTTCGATCGGAGTTAGGGATTTCTATAAATTAGATTGTAATGAATAATTGAGCATATATTAATGGATTTGCGTAACCGTTGGCTAGTTTTGGAGAGTGGTGCATCAATTAGAGTCTTTGGAAGGGCGTGGAATGCCGGTTTGCATCTTCGAAGTGAGGTGAGTCTCCTTTCTAATCTTGTGAGGGGGAATTTACCCCATAGGTGAGTTAAATTGATCATGTGCTCCTCTTTCTGGGGGCTACGTACGCACGAGGTGACAAGATTCCGTGCTTAGCTACTATTATGCTATTGTCCGAGTAGTCTAGGACCCAAAAAGCATGTTATACTTGGATTACTGTGAACCCATTTATAGTTTGAATTGTTTAAATCACCTTGAATTGGTAAAGGAATTTAAAAAGAGATTTAATATTAATTTTCCCTAAAATATTAAAAAGAGAAATTTGTCTATATTGGATGATTATCCTCGATAAATTCTTAATTTCCTACTTGAGCATGTATTTTATGTGTGCCTGCGTCGCATGGATGATTTGCGAGCAGGATATGTGTTTATTTATAACGGGCCGAACGCCTTGGTGAGAATAGATGCATCTATGGTTTGTGTTGCTCGCCCCTTGGCAGTGCGTAGTTTACATTACTGTTGGAGCGGGCCGTCGCCTCGGTGTGATTTGCGCATGCTTATCTGTTACTTGAAAATTGTAAGTGTGGAATTGGCCCTACGTGGCTTGATATAAACTGATAAGATAATAAACAATAGACTTTGGAAGCCATTGATTTACTGTTGAATGTGTTTACCTGTCTTTCTGGCTTCACAATTTGAACTTCTATATAAATCCATGATTATCCTCGCACTTATAGAATATTGTTAATTGACCTCTAGTGAGTGTCGAAGTTGGCCATCTCGTCTCTACCCCTTCGGGATTAGGCGGGATACTCACTGAGTACACGTTGATTACGTACTCATACTACACTTCTATGAATTTTTGTTGCACAGGTATATGCTACTTTAGCGGCCTACTGGGCATAGCAGCACGGACGATTCGGGGACTAGGTGAGTTGCAGTATGCAACGCGGCCTGCAGCTTTTAAAGTCCCTTTCTAGTAAATTTTATTTACTTTCTGTCCGTTGTATTCCGGACGGATGTTGTATTGTATTTTATATCCTTATCAGTAGAAGCTCATGCACTTGTTACACCGGGTTCTGGGATGGTTTTTGAAAGATGTGTATTAATAATTATTTCTTATATTGAATTGAAATAGAGATCGTTTTATATATGAAAAATGGAAGGAAAAATCTCAAATTTTAAGGGTATTAAAAGAGAGGTTAATTGATAAATTAGTTGGCTTGCCTGACAACGGTGTACGGCGCGATCATAACCCGTAGTGGATTTGGGTCGTGACAACATGGTATCAGAGCACTAGGTTCCCGTCGGTCTCACGAGTCAGTAGCAAGTCTTGTATAGTCTTGCAGATCGGTACGGAGACGTCTGTACTTATCCTTAGGAGGCTACAGGACTGTTAAGAGTACTTCCCTTCTTGATTTCCTTATCGTGAAGTTTGATTCCTTTGAGGCTTATGCCTTTGATTACTTTCCATTCAATCTTACGCGACGCGAGCGCTGGTTATAAATCAAAAATTGAAGGATTGTAATGGCACTACAAATGTGGTGCGGGATGATTTTTTCCTGGTATAGTTGATTGGACTATTATAGTCACATTATGGAAGGATATTCTATTGCTTCAGCTCAGTAACGGAACTTCTAAGGGGTCGTTTGGTAGGAGGTATTAGAAAAAATAATGCAAGCATTAGCTCAATGCATTACTAATATACTGTTTGGTACCTTTTTTCAACTTTTGTATAACTAATACTTGTATTAGTTGTACATCATAATTGGCATTATCCTATGCATAAGTAATGCATAGAAAACCATGGGATTAGTAATACCAAGCTTTAATGCATGCATTAGCATGGTTAAAGACAAAATTATCCTTAAAGTCCTTTAAAGCTAGAGAATATGGAGGGCATTTTTGTAAGCAACTATTTTTTTAAAAAATTATGCAATGCATTATAATTTTAATACACCACACCAAACAATAGATAAGAAATAATATTTGCATAACTAATGCTTGCATTACTAATGCATGCATTACTAATACACCTTATTCCGCATTATTCTTATACACCCTACTAAACGACCCCTAAGAGCCTTGAGGCTAGGCACAGGTTGTTATGATGCTTATGAGCGATTATTCCGCAGTGTTGTTGTAATAGTAGGGTGTTGCCCATGTGTCGGGGTAGTGAATGAATTGAAGGGAGGTTTACTCAGCGCGTAATCAAGGGATTCAGTATTTTATTCCCGACAGGGGAAAAGTCAATCGAACTAAGGATGGTCAGATGGGGACTGGTGGAAGTAATGAAACGTGGTAATTGCAAGCATAGTAGAGTTCTCCTCTATATGGGGGTGTTGTTATCCTTATCGCATGCTTTAAGCTTGTCAGTGTTATAATCTACTACAATTCGCTTTTATGGCAGGATATTGTGAAATAATATTAGAGGTACAACTGTCAGACATCGCATGATGCGGTTGTTTAAGATCGAATCAGAATTTCTAATGTTGACGGCTCGATAAAGATGACCTTTGGAAAGTTTTAAAGTTAGCAGCAATGGTTAATTCAAGTTCCACGAAGATAGATTTTATTTAAGGCAACAATTGAGCAGCAAGGTATGAGGAAGGATATGTGGGAAGTGTCAGGTTGTGTTTTAAACTTTTAGAAGGCCAAGTACGAGGAGCAAGGTCGAGTGGTTGATTAAAGAGATGAGTTCCGCCAAAGTGGGAGAGTGGCGAGGGTTGCACATGGGCTTGGTAGTAGGATGACTACACGCCTTAAAGAGAGTTTGGATCGAATTGGGGATTTTAATGATAGGTGATTGAAGCATACGGGTATGATGTGAAATATGGGCTATTATGCGGCATAAGACTGATATGGCAGAAAGGAGCTGCTTGAAATGGAAGAGGGTGCAACATAACCCTGAATTTGGAAGGATGTTGCCGCGTATTTAATTGATATTCGCGAGGGGCGAATGGAATTGCGCAACTGGAAGGTGGGCTATTCCCTGTGAGCATATTAGCGGTCACGTGGTTGGCGAAGCTTCTGCAAGGAATTATATTGGTTGTTCAACAAAGAGATCGGTCGTGCGAATGTGGATGATGTCTCAGAATATGAAAGGTGGGGATTTACAGGAAGATCCCGAGAGATTTTGATAATTGGTGGTGCGATATTAAGTCAATAAGAGGTAAAAAGGTCGGGCGAACTCAAGAATGGTGAAATGATGGCTTCAAGCTAAGTGGGAGAGTCCTACCGCTTATGATTGGGCTGTATGTTTAACTACTTGTCTGATTTCTGGTTATTAGCATATTGATGGATTAATTTAGCTACGATAAAAGACCATAAGTAGTAAATTGAGCGGAGGAATTATTAAGGATGTGCTATGGTTAGCCTTATGGGCTCATGTTCGACCTTGGGAAAAGATTTAAGATTTATGCCTTGTATAGAAACGGGTTAAAAGGGGAGTGACTCTGCCAGGTGCTTCATTGAGAGGGTATTAATGTGCTAGAAGATTCAGGGAGCTGATTATATTCGAGATCAAGTCAGAGCGGGTGGCTCTCAGCAGTGGTCCTAGTGGAACTCAAAAGATAAAGTGTGGTACCTAATGATTTCAAGCCTATAAGTACAACTAAGAATCAAGCTTTGTAGCAGCTTATGAGAAGGTGCCCAGAATGTTCTATGATGTGTTACCTTGTGGTATAGCATTCGAGAAATGTGAAATAATTCATGAGATTTGAGACAGCATGGTCTCGCAATTCAAGGTCACTCGGGGTGAGTGTAGAGGGAGTATGTTATGCGTTGAAGAAAATTAAAATTATTTCTGAATCAATCAAGTATAAATTGAAGGGAAAAGAATTGATTAGCCATAGTTGGATTTGGCATGTTGGGGTTTGTGATCCGTTCATTCAGCGTGATCGAGTTATGCGTTCGATTTGTGGCGGTACGTGTGAGGTTGTCGGTCGACGTAATTGATGTTATTAGAAGCATTCTTCGGTTATGGCTTGTTAAGTTGAAGCGGATTCCGGAAGGGCTAGGGTGGCTTGGACCACTATTTAGAGATTTGCATATATTACGATTAAGGGAAACTACCTATGTGTTTCTATGAATCTCCTAAAGTGAGTAAGTGAAAAGTTCATATATGATGAATTGTTAAAATGATAATGATTTCGGAGTTATAATGAAAAATCGTGTTCTATCGTATGTTGGCACGTTGGTTGCGGTGAGTAGCATGGAGATGCGAAGTGAGGATCGAGGTTGCAGTTCGGTGTTGAAAAGTATGTCACGGGCTCGGATGAGCAAGGAAAGGGTTGAATGATTAAAGTAAGTTGGTAGCGTATTCAGCGTCTCCTGGGAGCGATGTGTTGTGAAGGAGGCTTTGCATCCTGGTTAAGGATTCTTGATTGCTTTTCAACGTTAGTGCGTCCGGTGATTTAGATGTGCGGACCCGTTATTTATTTTGGAAGATTTTGGGAACGTGTTCCACGGGAAGATTGTACCAGTGTGGCATGTAGCCACTTGTTTGACTAAAGATTTAAATCGAGTATGAGGAATTTGGGTAATATCATTGCTTGAGAATTTATGCCTGGAGGGCACCTTGTTTATTGGGTTATGAACCAAGGAGGTTTGCTCCGGTTATAACGGTTGTTCTCATGTGTTATGAGAAGAAGGAAAATTAGTATGGACCTTTGAAAGGTCACTGGCTTAATTTGATATGATCAGGATCGACTTGAGGTCGGTGGATGGATTTAAATATGAATTTGGGCTTTATGGCAGGCCAACTATGTTCATTTCAGTAATGCGCTCCTTATGGAGTAGTCAGGGTGTCATCTCGTTGTCAGATATTTCATGAAGTGATACATTGCGCCGTGTGAGTTTTGAGACGGCCTGAGAAATTGTGTATGTGTTGAGGTTCCGCATTGCGATGATGTTAGGTGAGCAGGATGGCTCTTGAGATTTAGATCTTGTATCGCACCTCAGTTGTGCTTGAGTTTTGTAGCATATAGCGCTATGTGTTTTCTCAGGGATGGTATTATGCACTTAGCGTGCTTACGATCGAAATTTAATATTTTTATTGTAATGAGCAGATTTAGCTCGAAGTGCAATCTCTTTATGTGAGATCTATGTGTGGATCGGGTGGCACGCCGCCATGGGTATGTTATTTGGATCAAATGGCACGCCGCCATAGGTATGTTATTTAGATCGGGTGGCACGCCATCATGGGTATGTTATTTGGATCGGGTTGCGTGTCGCAACAGTGTGATGATGAGTGTAGTTTTCTATATGCTAATTTGGTATGTCCTGCTTCCTATTTTCTAAGGAAAGTCCATAGTAGTGTGGGAGTTAGGTAATTCCTTCCAGAGTTCGATTTCCATTTGTGTTGTGTTCGGATTGGTGGCCTATTGGCACATTGTGGCGTTATATGGGACTTGTGATCGCATTCGGGGTGGCTTATTGCCTGAGCAGTTCGTACTGGGTAAGATGAGATTGTGGGATTTAGGATCAGTGTAATCTGATTATTTAAAGTATATTATGGAGCGAAGATCGTTATTTGGTTCAGAATGTGGTAATGTTTCTTGTCAGAAGTATAGACTCGATGATTGGTTGACTCGGCAGCTGGTTATGAATTTTGGCATCTCATCCGTCGTGGCGGTATTGTAGTAGTTAGAGTAAGACCTATGTAGGTCATGAGGTGCAATGAGAGCAAGGATTCGTGGAATTTCGATTAATTCAAACAGAAATATTATTGTGGTCCTATGAGTAAAGTGATGCAAAGTGTGAATTTAGCAGAGTTATGCAGTCATGTTTTAATACAGTGTATAGTTATTGATATGGTGATAGTATGATTAGAAACAGGCATGGCATAGAATTCCGGAAGTTGGAATTGGGCTCTAAGGATTATTTGCTTGAATAAAAGGGAGTGTCTTCAAAACTTATCGAGCTAATGTGCTCAACAGAGTTGTGGTAGCACAGAAAGGTCATGAGGTGCTAAACAGTGATTTCAGACTACTACAGTGTAATTCTCAGCAAGTTCGAGGACGAACGTATGTTTAAGTGGCAGAGAATGTAACGACCCAACCGATCGTGGTTACGCCAACGCGAAGAAGGATTTTTGGGTTGACCGGTCAATGCAAAAAATTACCCTCCGCGAACGCGAAGGTCTCCCACGAACGAGATGAAGGAATATTGCCTGGACAGTATTTTAAACCGAGAATTTTAGTATTTTGGGCATATCTTGAGTTCTAGAGCTCTGTTTGAGGTGATTTTCGCAGTGTTGTTCTCGTCTCAACAAGGGGGTAAATATCTGACTTTTATTTTAATTTTTCTCCTTGATAATTTCTGTTGGTTTCTATTTTTATCCGTATTTGGATGGTAGAAATTGGGATTTTGAGCCCTAAACTTGAAAAATGGTAAATCCTTGATTTGAGGGTCGATTCGTAGATGAAATTGGATGAATATTGTGATATAGACCATATGAATTATGGGTAATATTTATTTTCAATAATTTTCAAAATCCGGGCACGTCGACCCGAGGGCATTTTTGTCAACTTTTCGAACGGAGTTAGGAATTGCTATAAATTAGATTGTAATGAATAATTAAGCATATATTAATGGATTTGCGTAACCGTTGGCTAGTTTTGGAGCGTGGTGCATCAACTAGAGTCTTCGGAAGGGCGTGGAATGCTGGTTTGGATCTTCGAAGCGAGGTGAGTCTCCTTTCTAATCTTGTGAGGGGGAATTTACCCCATAGGCGAGTTAAATTGGTTATGTGCTCCTATTTGTGGGGGGCTACATACGCATGAGGTGACGAGATTCCGTGCGTAGCTACTATTATGCTATTTTCAGGGTAGTCTAGGACCCAAAAAGCATGTTATACTTGGATTACTGTGAACCCATTGATAGTTTGAATTGTTTAAATCACCTTGAATTGGTAAAGGAATTTAAAAAGAGATTTAATATTAATTTTCCCTGAAATGTTAAAAAGAAAAATTTGTCTATATTGGATGATTATCCTCGATAAATTCTTAATTTCTTACTTGAGCATGTATTTTATGTGTGTCTGCATCGCATGGATGATTCGCGAGCAGGATATGTGTTTACTTATGGAATGGGCTGAATGCCTCGGTGAGAATAGATGCATCTGTGGTTCGTGCCGCTCGACCCTCGGCAGTGCACAGTTTACATTCCTGTTGGAGCGGGCCGTCGCCTCGGTGTGATTTGCACATGTTTATCTGTTACTTGAAAATTGTAAATGTGGAATTGGCCCTACGTGGCTTGATATAAACTGATAAGATAATAAAGAATAGACTTTGGAAGCCCTTGATTTATTGTTGAAGGTGTTTACCTGTCTTTCTGGCTTCACAATTTGAACTTTTATATAAATCCATGATTATCCTCGCACTTATAGAATATTGTTAATTGACCTCTAGTGAGTGTCGAAGTTGGCCATCTCGTCTCTACCCCTTCGGGATTAGGCGGGATACTCACTGAGTACACGTTGATTACGTACTCATACTATACTTCTGTGCATTTTTGTTGCACAGGTATATGCTACTTTAGCGGCCTACTGGGCATAGCAACACGGACGATTCGGGGACTAGGTGAGTTGCAGTATGCAACGCAGCCCGCAACTTTTAAAGTCCCTTTCTAGTAAATTGTATTTACTTTCTGTCCATTGTATTACAGACGAATGTTGTATTGTATTTTATGTCCTTATCAGTAGAAGCTCATGCACTTGTGACACCGGGTTTTGGGATGGTTTTTTAAAGATGTGTATTAATAGTTATTTCTTATATTGAATAGAAACAGAGATCGTTTTATATATGAAAAATGGAAGGAAAAATATCAAATTTTAAGGGTATTAAAAGAGAGGTTAATTGATAAATTAGTTGGCTTGCCTGACAATGGTGTCCGGCGCCATCACAACCCGTAGTGGATTTGAGTCGTGATACAAACTAACAGGGGTTACCGATTTTAATGGGACAATACGAGTTAACAGCTAGTATTATCTCTATTTAGATTCAAAACTTCCTATAGGCATGCTTTCTATATGAATAATGATTTGGACGCCCTTTAGACATTAACAACATCCTAGGAGCATGGCTTCTACATGCAGTTTTATTATTATTATTTATCTACAAATAGTTTGCCTAATGTCGTTTACAGAATGCAGCCGTTTGGTAGACCATGTTTTATATGAAATTGCGGAACAATTAGGAACTAACCTATATGCAGTACATCTATGCATGTTTGCAGGAATTAATGATTAAACCTATGAGCATGATTTCTAGGCGTGAGTTTTGCAGAAATTAAAGTTTAAAAATCTATAGGCATGATTTCTAGGCGTGAGTTTTGCAGAAATTAAAGTTTAAAAATCTATAGGCATGATTTCTAGGTGGATAGGCATAAATGAAAGTTGAAAAACTATAGGCATGATTTCTAGGCGGATATGCATAAGAAAGTTGAAAACCTATAGGCTTGATTTCTAGGCGAATATGCATAATAAAGTTGAAAACCTATAGGCATGATTTCTAGGTGCGTTTGCAGAAATAAACAAAAATTTAAACCTATAGGCAGGATCTCTACCCTTGGTGCAGAAAGTAAATCCCATCCCCCCTTTTTTACTAAGTTCCCCGAGTTTATACAAGTTATTACAGCCCCAAACGAAATAAACTAGAATGAAAAATATACATCAGAAAACCTCAGCTACATCTGAGTAGCCTAATTCAGAATTAATACCTAATAATATGAGATCGAGCCACTTCCGAGATCCAAATTTCCAAGCCTTCTCTCATCTGGGGTGTTTCAGAGATCCAAGGATTTCAGGAATCCCAAGTAGTGCATACACCCAAGATATTCATAGAAATTGAGTTGTGCAGTATGGAAGGGCCAGCCCTTATGTGTCCAAGTTCAGAGGGAGATCCAGGGTCCCAAGGCAAGGCTCACATAAGAGGGGCAGAACATAAATTCTAAGAGCTGAGTGTAAGTGCAATAGAAAAGGGTAGAGGGGACTACCTAGGCAGGTTGGTGGTCATGCCCAGCCACAATATAGACTGGCACACCCCTGACCAAACCTATTATCAAGCTTTAAGGGAGTGAAGACCTACTAGAGGTCAAGCCATGGCCTGAACAATAATCAGAAATACTGGCAGGCCAAGGCTGTTACTCGGCATACACATAATGAGGGAATGGGGATGGGAAATTGACAAGTTAAGGACCCCAAAGGGTCTAGTTCATGGCCATGGACAATGATTTCAGGCATTGCCATGATTCTGAACCATAACTTAAAGCATACAAAGGGGATATGAGGGTTTGGGATTCATAAAGTATCAAATACATGAAAAACAACTGACAGGATGCACCTGCAAATTAAAAATTGAATTACATGGGGAGGGAAACATGTTACAGCATGCTAGAAACAAATATTAACCAAGGAAGACATGAACAGAAGTAGGCAGTAATGAAACACATTGTTGTTGAGACATGTAAATTAACTGGGACATACCAGTAGAGAAGCAAAAAAGTGCAGAAGGCAGTAGAGTAAACAAAGTCCACAGCAACACAAGTAGCAGAAAGAGGGAGAGTTTTAAGTGAGAATGATTTTTTTGAACTCATATTGCTTTCTCTCTTCGTGTGTTCAAAGAAAAGGGAGGAGAGCATTTATAGCTTTGAAAACGTGTAGAGAAATAAGGTAACAAGTACAAATCTATCACAAATATGGCATGGTCATAAATCAGAATCCAATTAGTATAAGACTCCCCTTTAATCAGGGGATTCTTATTCAAACGAATGCTAACAGGTTCCAAATAAGGAAAGGGAGAATAGGCCTTGTAAATAGAATGGTTGTTGCCATAAAAGAAGTAGTAAGGTAATACAATAGGTATTTAAGTCTAAGTTCAGGATTGTACTTATTTTTGGAAAGGGTTTAGTAATGCCAAATAAAGAAAGAGGATCAATTAACCCTTGACAGGCGAGTAAAAATCAGAATTTCATGAAAGAAAAAGTTTGAAATCAATTATGAGTTTGAAAATCAATCATAGAAGGGACTCAGTATATAAATGAATGCACAAGTAATAATCATGCGAGGCCAAGCTATGGCAAGAGAAAATAGCATACAGTAATAGTATAGAGCAAACATTCGAAACATGCTAGTTAGGTATCAGTGGTTTAGTAATAGAGAAAAGGGTCAGGAGCGTGCAAAGAGCCGAGTGAAAATCGTAGTTGAGTTTGACAGGTAGCAAGAACTCGGAACAAAAAGAAATCACATAAAGGAAAAGAGATGCTGAATCAAAAGAATCAAATTGAGCAATTTTAAACAGACGATTTGCACAAAAAACTCAAAGGACTTGAATAGGCCCCAAAAAACTAGGGTTTTCGGAATTAGTCGAGTTTAGAGGAGATAAACAGATAAACACACAAACAGTCTCAGAATCTCAAATAAACCCTAAAAATTAGGGTTTTCACCACTTAAGCAGTAAATCAAACGAACACTAACATTTAGACTAAGAAACTCAAACAAATCTCAAAAATTAGGGTTTTTAATACCGACTAGTCCTAGAGATGCCAAGCATATGAATTGAACAGACTCAGAAACCCTAATTTAAAATCAAAGGGTTTCGAGAAGGAAATTTGGGGAAAATGCTTTAAACATCACATATAGCATAGATCTATCATAGATCTAAACGAATAAACGAAAAAGAACCTTGAATAGGCTAGGGTTTCTGAGAACCCTAAAGGACGAGAAAGGCTTGGAAAATACGAGATCAGATTTGAGTCGATAAGGTCGGAACCAGGCCCAAGAGGCTAAGATATGCCGGAACACGGCCGGAGATGGCTGAAAACCTTGAATCGATGAAGGTCTGGTTGAGTAACCTCAAAGACTGGCCTCGAATCTTCAGGCATCAGGCATGTGAGAGCAGTAGGAGGTGCGTATATGTCGTCCATGGCTAGAGCGGCCATGGATTCTGGGGGATTTGAGGTCGAATAGGGGTAGGCAGCGATTAGGGTTTTGAGAGTGTTTGAAAGCATTTGAGAGAAGAGAGGAATTAGAGGCGGCATATCTGAGAGAATGGGGTAGGGTTTGGGGTTGTTTACAATCAAAAAAGGAAGGGAGAGATCTGGGTCGTCGATCAAAACGATCAACGGCTCAGATTTTAAAGAACCGGGCGGGTTCGCGTAATTGAATCAAGGGTCGGGTTGGCATGGTAGTTGGGTTGAGCAATTTGGGATTTAATTTGGGTGTGAATTGGGGTGCAAAAATAGGCTGAAATTGAAACACAATTGAGGCTAAATCGTAAATAACCACTTTTCCCATTTATAAAATAGCAATAATGATTCTAAAAACAAATTACAAGTACTGGGTAAACAAATATTATATAAACAATAGTTTAAAAATGCTGGGATTAATTTTATAATTATAAAATGCTATCAATTACGAAATATACTATAATTGCAATTATATGCAATTTAGGTTTGAAAATGCCAAATGAATTTGTAAAAATGTGCAAAAATAACCTTAATTATATTTTGGTATAAATACAAGGATAAAATAAGTTATTCACCAAAATAACAATTTTGGGAATAATTATCGGATTTTATGGTATAAAAATAGGCAATAGTTTGGTCTAAAAATCATTAAAAAATGCCAAACTCGTGGGTGTGCTTATATATGCACATATATGCTATTTTGGAAGTATTTTGGGAACAAAAATACTTAGCGAAAAATTGGGTATCAACAATTACTAGCATGCTATAATGTCTCCCCTTCACTTTTAGATTAATGCACTCCCCTATGTGTGTTTCAAGGCATACATTGTCAACCACTTATTGTGTACTTGCTATCCTATGAATCCCAAACCCCTATCCCCTCCAATGTGTTCTGTTCTTCTGGCTGGATTGTGACCATGCCAGTATCAGCTATTGTTGTGCATGTAAACCAGATCCCTGTTGGGGTCATGTGTTTACAGACAAGTGCATCCCCAAAATCCTTTGACCCCCTTTGAATGACTACCGATTCTGTGTAGTTCTGAGTTTTACTACTACAATTGATTCAATCACCTCTGTCATTAATCGCTTACAAACTGGACTATTAGTCCATCTTTTAAACAAACTCTTTTTCAAACTTTGTTAAGCACTCTCACTATATTCTTAGACTCTAGGTTCTTCCCCTCTTGCGTGAGCCTTGCCTTGGGACCCTTGAGCTCCCTATAAACTTGTACACATAAGAGTTGGCCCTTCTACACTGCACTCATTCTATTTGGTTATGCAAATCTGGGTGTGAGCACTACTCGGGACCCCTTGAGGTCCTTAGGGAACTCTGACACACCCAGATATGAGAAAGGCTTTGGAATAACATTGACATTAAAGTGATTAATTACATAACTCAGAGAGGAAGTCAAGATCAGGCTTCCTATGGTTGTAGCTTATTGTTTTCTTTCCTTTCTGTTCATGTAATTCAATCATGTATTTTGTAATAACTTGTAAACAAGTATGGGGTTGGCTAGTGAAAGTGGGCTGGGAAATATGCATGTTTTAGCTATTAAAAGGGTAGAAGGCATGGTACTAGGTTTACATTCCTACTTGCACAATAGAATCCATGCTTAGGACTCATTTCATGCATAAGAGGTCCTGCTCCTTAGGATTTACACTTATCATTTTTCAGCATGTCCATTTCACTATCATACAACTTAGCAATTCCCGTGTTAAATGTATTAATAACCAGTATTTCTGCAACCATGTTCCTACTACCATGTACACTTAGAGATCATGTTTTAGGCTAAACAACATTAACAAATATATCATCTCCGCATGTCCTAGTAATTATTATTCTAAACACTGTAATATTTGTGCATATAGAAATCATGTTTAAGATTCTGCATATATACATCGTTCTGCACCTATTTACATTTAGATACCATGTCTTTAGGATCTCATTTATATTTACTTAATCACACTTAGGCTAATTGCGAATGCATAAAAGGAATAAAACAGTTTCATTTAGTCTTTACAACTAATTGGCCATAATTCTGTGTGTTGAACACCCAGAACGACATGTTTAGGTAATAATTATGGTCTCCAAACGTCTTAATAATTCTGAATAACTACTGAATCATGTTCACGCCTAGGCAAGCCTAAGGTAATTACTTAAATAAAACTGGATTGCCTTTGTTTAATTATTAACTGCTACAACCAGCAGACACGCCTGATTCGGACTTCTTTTCTAAGTTATATAATAAATCTGGTTTTGACTCAAACACCCTGCTTTAGGATTTAAAATTCAGACCTTAACTGTGTTTTAAGTCATGCTATTTATATGCACTATTTGCGGAGATATACATGATCTTTTTAATTGTTTATATGTTTCCCCTCTACATGCAGTTCTACTTGTTTTGTATGTCACCATAGCATTTTACCTTTAAACCTAAGAGTCAGCTTAGAACCTCCTTCTTATAGGAATAGTAGTCCTAAATTCCTCCGGGACTGATAGGAATGGGACGGGTAATAGCATGCAATAGAGGTCAAGACTAATCCTCGCTTTAATACCTTCACGGGATGGGAAGGGTAGATATGGATATGATGACCGGTGCACTAATACCATATGTAGCCCCTCTTTTGAGGAGTGATTACCGGGTATTGCATTGATGTGATCCATATTACAAACAAACCTAGGACCCCCTTTACATTTATCAACATGCTTAGATTATAACTCTTTTCAAAACCTTGCTTTCATTAATCGTTTTCAAATGCCTGTGTATTTAAATTTAAAATCCACTACTATTTGAGCCTTCTTTGTTTACTTGCTAACTGCACAAATTCACAAAAACTATCTGGCGAGAACCACAGTAATGGATCCTAAGGTGTGCCTAACACTTTTCCCTCAGGATAATTTTAAGCCCTTACCCTATCTCTGGTTACCAAACATAGTTGTAATTGAACCCCATATGTGCCCTAACGCACCTTAAAATCGTTAGGTGGTGACTCTTCAAAATTGCAAAACCCCTTTCCCAAAAGGAAAGAGTTGTCCCAACCAAATGTCATAAACCTGATTTCGCGAGAAAAAAGTGGCGTGACAGCAGCAACCTGCTGGGCTGGGGAATGTTTTTAGGCTTTTAACAATTTAGATTATTCTTGTGAATTTATACCTCTTCCTATGTGAAATTGTCTATTTAATTCCTTTAAGCATTTAATTTTTTTTTAAAAGCAAAACTGACATATCTTCCTTGTTTACTTTCCTTTATTGCTTTAAATTATGAAACTGCTATATTTTTCGCCTTCTTAATATGCAAATACATGTCTACATGCTTTCAATTATTGTATAATCATGCTCAACATTATACTCCACTCGTGCCAAAACAAATAATATAGCAACGCTTATAATTAGTGGTTGTGCTCTTCCTATATCATTACCCGCTAAATTCGAAAAGGCATATTTCCGGTAAAACTAGTCGATCACCGGTGTAGTCGACAATTTTGAGCCTTCCCCCTTGAGTTGTACGCTCAACGGTACCAGTTTAAAACCCCATAGAAAGCTTACTCTGTTCAAATTGTGCATGCATCATAGTCAAACCTAGCCGGATCAGTTATGTTATCCATATAATGATCCTTTAAATAGCCTTGTCCAAAAGTCCACTGGGTTTCCCTAAACCCAAATAGACGTCGTCACATTCTGTGCATTTATTTAGAGAACTAGATGCTTCATGCTAATCATTGATATTAAATAGTCGAGTCTGGTGGGGGTAAGGACCTAACCTTATTTCCCTTGCAGAAATATGAGGCACAAAGTCCCCAGATTCGGCATAGTCACCAACATCTACCCAAGATTGCTAAGCTGGTGGAAATATTTGTAATCTAGTGACCAAAATCTCATCAGAAAATATCTGGGAAATTTACCATCCCTCCTGGAGATCCAACCTAATAACGTGATCATAGAAGTTGCCATATTATTTTGGGATTGTGAAAGGGCCGTGTTCTGCTTTGGGAGCATTGAAATGATACCTCTGCTGAAGGAGATAGGAGGATTGGCCGGTCTAGTATGGGAAACTCTGGGCTTGCTAATGCCTAAGAATCGCAAAGGTAGGGGCTTCCTTAAAATGATGGGTTTGAAGAAGAATCCAGAATTAACATGCCTAAAGGAATCATAAATCCCTTTTGACTACCTGTATGAAAGGTACGGTCACAGCAAATCTTATCGTAACTACTCTGGCGAGTTTGCCATCACATCCTTGGGAGACGTCAATCGTAGGGTTTTCGTCTTCATATTTTGCTTTCTGGGTTTGATTGTATTTCCAATGAAGAAAGGTAGAATTCATACTAGGCTGGCTATGGTAACCAAAACCCTAATGGAGAGGATTGGTGGGAAGGCATTCAGCATTGTACCCATGATTATTGCAGACATATACCGAGCCTTAGAGAAGTGTCAACAAGGAGCAAAACACTTCGAAGGCTGCAATCTGCTACTTCAACTTTGGCTCATAGAGCATCTCCAAAAGGACAAATATCGACAAGAAATCCAGCGAAGGGACTGGGATGATCACATTGCTTTCCACCATCCAAAGCGAATGAATTACATCCCCAACATGTTCTCTCAGCCTAAGAATGCTAAGGGGTGGGTTGAGCTATTTGGTAATCTGACCGAAGAACAGGTTCAATGGATGTTCGAGTGGTTTCCGACAGAGGAGTTCATCGCCCAATCCAGAGTTGCAACTAGTCCTAATTTAGGACACGCTTTACATTCCTGCACTACGTGTTTAAATATTGCAATACCTTTTATGATCCTCACTAACTTGGTTACCTTTTTGTTTAATTTTTGTTTCGTTATTCCCCTCCCTAAAGGTTAGTTCGTGCATTCTGGCAACATCATCTTATTCCACGAGATACAGAGGCCCTCCACCCACTCCTCCTCTTAGTCTTGCTAAGAACAAGAACAAAATCAAGATGGAAGATTTGAACAACATCAGAAAATAGAACACAACATCAGATGCCACTAATGGCCATGGTATTCGGGTTCCCAATGAAAAAGTGTCACAACTTGAGCAGAAATTGTTAAAGTTCCAAGAAGAGCTTGATCAGGTTCGAAATCTGGCCAACCTATCATTTTCGCTCAGAACCCCAGCGGCCAACTTCCCCAATGTTCAAAACCTCACACCTCCTCAAAACATCCCAAAACAACTGAATCATCCTACTGCTCCACCAAAGAACCAATGCAACACTTGCCAGACCCCAAACAACGCTCCACTACTGATCCCAGAACCTCAAAACTCCGCAAATGACCATTTCCACACACCAGGCCGCCATAACAATCCCATCTACGTGGATACTATGCCACTCTCCACCCAACCTATATCTTGCACACTTGAGTCTGATGAAAAGAATCTACTCATCAGAAACTTGGCCGAGGAACTTATGAAACTAACCAGTCGAATTTAGGGCGTCGAAGGAAGAAAAGGGATCGAAGGGTTGAACTATGAGGACCTCTGCATACAGCCTAATGTCGAACTGCCTGAGGGGTACAAACCTCCTAAGTTCGAAATGTTTGATGGTACAAGTGATCCAAGGGTCCATCTGAGGACATACTGCGACAAGCTAGTCAGAGTAGGAAAAGATGAAAGGATCCGCATGAAGTTGTTCATGAGGAGTCTGAAAGGAGATGCGCTATCTTGGTAAATCAGCCAAGATCCCAAGAAGTGGTCGAGCTGGATAGGTATGGCATCTGAATTTATGGACAGGTTCAGCTTCAATACAGAGAATGTTCCAGACGTGTTCTATATCCAGAATCTAAAGAAGAAGCCCACAGAGACATTTCGTAAGAATGCCACTCGCTGGAGGTCCGAAATTGCTAAGGTCAGGCCCGCCTTAGATAAAGAAAAATTGAGCAAGTTCTTTGTCCAGGCTTAGGACCCGCAATACTATGAACGATTGATGCTGATTTAGAACCATAAGTTTTCTGACATTATCAAATTAGGGGAACGAATTGAAGGAGGTATTAAGAGCGGTATGGTTACAAACTTCGAGGCCTTGCAAGCTCCAAATAAGGCCTTACAATCTGGTGGTGTGTCTAAGAAGAGGGACGTAGGGGCTGTGATGGTTGCACAAAGGACCAAGTCTCCCCTCAAATACCAAACTTACCCAATACCTCCACTCATATACTAGCTAACCCCAAATTACCAAGCACCCTCTTACCAAACTCCACCACCAACTTATCAGTCATCTCCACCTCCTACATATCAACTTACCTCACCCAGATACTCCCAACCCTCTCACATCTACCAAGCCTACAATGCCCAACAATCCCATTATCAACCACCCCTTGCATGCCAAAATTTCCCTAGGCCCCGACCTAATTTTGATCGAAGGCCTCCAAAAAAATATACAACCATCACCGAGCCCATCGACCAGTTCTATGAGAGACTCAAAGCCTCTGGTTATGTCACCCCCATCCTTGGTACAGCCCCTGAGAACCCTTCCCAGTGGGTTAACCCAAACAAGTCCTGTGCATATCACTCCGGCAAAAAAGGGCACACCATCAATGAATGCCGCTCCTTAAAAGACAAGATACGATCTCTAATTGATAACAAAGTCATTGTGGCAAAGGAAGCCTATCCAAACATCAGCAATAACCCTCTGCCAGACCATAAGGGTAGAGGTATCCACATGATTGAAGTAGAAGATGACTAGGATCCCGAGGGATCCATCAGATTGATCGCAGAAGGTGATGACCCAAAGAAACCAGCAATTACTCTCAATCCCATCATAGTTCAGATCCCACCATCTGAGGTCAGTGAGGTAGATGTGTCTATACCTCTTGAGTTTGAAGTAGCGCCACCATCAAAGGCACCAGCACCATTTGAGGTTGCAGTCTTGCAACCCAAGGAACATATCCCATTCGAAGTGAAGATAGCCGCGCTGATCCCAGTGGCGATATCCACCATGCCATCATTCCATACAAAAGCTGTACCCAGGGACTATATAGCCGAGTCTAGGAGGAAAGGCAAGGTCAGGTTCGAAGAGACTATTGCAACGCAGGGTATGACAAGAACTGGTAGAGTCTATACCCCTGAACATCTAGCTGAGTCAAGCAAGCAGGCCTCCAACTAGCCACCCATCATTGAGACAGGCCCAGACAATCTCACGAGGAAAATATAGGCCAAGGATTATTCGGTCATCGACTAGTTACACAAAACACCAACACAAATATCCATCCTCTCGTTGCTGCAGAATTCCAAGACACACAAGAATGCTCTGTTAAAGGTGTTGAATGAAGCGTATGTACCAAGTAATATCACTGGTGGGGAAATGGCTAATATGGTGGGACAAGTGTTGGAAAGCCATAAAATCACCTTCTATGAGGACGACCTGCCGCCTGAAGGTCTAGGTCACAACAAAGCATTGTACATCACCATACAATGTGAAGACTATTTCATCACCAGAATCCTGATCGATGGGGGTTCTAGCCTTCACATATGTCCGTTGATAACACTCAAAAAGTTGGGCAAAGTACTGCATGAGATAAAAGATTGAGCAATCAATGTGAAAGCCTTCGATGGTTCTTAGAGGTCCACCATTGGTGAGATTATTCTATGCTTGCAGATAGGACCGACATGGTTCGAGGTCGATTTCCAAGTGATAGATGTGCCAGTATCTTACAACTTGCTGCTAGGACGACCGTGGATTCATGCTGCTGGGGCCATAGCATCAATGCTGCATCAGGAAGTAAAGTTCGAATGGAATCACCAGGAAGTGATCATTCACGGTTATGGCAGCAACCTTATATACAGTCGCCAGTCCATTCCGGCAATCGGGGGAAGAAGAAAGCTGGGTGGAGAAACCTACCACCACATCGAGAGGGTCAATGCTATCGACAAAGACAAATGATGGGATAACAATATCGAGAGTATATTGAATTGGAGTGGATACGAACCTGGCAAAGGACTAGGCAAAAACCTCCAAGGGATCTCTAAACCCATAAAACTCAAGAAACATGGCACTACCTTCGGTTTGGGATATGAATACACCTGGGAAGAGTTTAATAATTGGTCGCCACCATGGCGCAGTCCTTACTACCCGTTAGAGCAACCAATACTGCATCTGGAGCAGACTTTCCAACAGGCTGACGTCGTCTTTTGGATAGATGAAGAAGAAGCACTCGCGGTAGTGAAAAACTTGTTTCTAGAGGACAATGATATGGATTGTCGTGTTATTCTCGAGGGGGAGGGGAAGGAAGGTCCTTCCATACAAGATGTAAGCAGAGGGGCACATCTAAACAATAGGACCATCAGGACCACCAAAGCCCGACGAGCCTCGGGGTAGCAAGGCTAAAACATGCACTATTCACTATTTTATTTACTAAATGATTTTCTTTTTGCATTTTTCAATTTCCTCAATAAGATCTTCAATGTTTGAAACAATTATTCAATTTATCAAAAGCATTCTTGATTTTTCCTATGAATTAATATTTATTTCTATCATTTTCCTCCTTACTTTACCAATACAGCATTATTATTACTTATCTTGATGAACTAATGATTGTGACATGCAATGAGACAATGCAACAAATGGATATTGATTCAAAAGAAGATGACATACCTGATGAGATTATCAAAGAAGTTGAGAACTTTGAGAACAGACCTAAGTCTAACCTGGACAAAAATGAAATTGTTAACCTGGGAGACGCAGAAAATGTCAAGGAAACACGAATCAGCATCCACCTATCGCCATCAGAGAAGAAAGAATACATAGAGTTCCTAAAGGAGTATGAGGAAATGTTCGCCTGGTCGTATGGTGACATGACCGGTTTGAGTACGTCTATTGTGGCTCACAAGCTGCCAACCGATCCAATGTGTCCACCGGTAAAGCAAAAGCTCAGAAAGTTCAACCTGATATGAGTCTGAAAATCAAGGAAGAAGTCACCAATCAGATTAAAGCTAAGGTTCTAAAGGTGGTTAAGTACCTGACATGGTTAGCCAATATTGTGCCAGTACCAAAGAAGGATATGAAGGTTAGAGTCTGTGTCGACTACCGGGATCTCAATCGGGCCAATCTGAAAGACGACTTCCCTTTTCCGAATATACATATCCCGATTGACAATTGCGCCAAGCACGAGCTACATTCATTCATAGATTGCTTCACTGGCTACCATCAGATCTGGATGGATGAAGAAGATTCTGAGAAAATGGTTTTCATTACGCCGTGGGGAATGTACTGCTACAAGAGGATGCCATTCAGCCTGAAGAATACAGG
The DNA here is from genome assembly GCA_026770625.1 of Nicotiana glauca. NCBI lineage: Eukaryota > Viridiplantae > Streptophyta > Magnoliopsida > Solanales > Solanaceae > Nicotiana > Nicotiana glauca. The sequence continues at coordinate 201,402 of MU733294.1, forward strand.
GGCCACATACATGAGGGCCATGACTACCATATTTCATGATATGACACACAAGGAGATAAATTGGACTATGCCTGATTTGATTCCCATTTAAGAGGGGATGCGTAGGTAGCCCTATGGTTTCGATCACAATTCAATAAAATTTTTGTTTCCCCCCAAAATTGGAAACTGGGGCAGAATTTTGAAGAGGACCCTTAAAATTCCGAAGTAACCTCAGCCAATTGCCACATGAGCAATAGTCAGAAATGTCAATCCAACAAACTGGGGCAGAATTTTGAGGAGGACCCTCAAAATTCCATAGCAAGAGAGGTTGCAATGTCTCAAACCACGTCACAGTCGTCAGTTTATCAAAAAACTATTTTAACTATACATTTAACATGCTTGTTTATTTATTGAAACTGATTTGTTTAGCAACGCTACCCCAATGATGGAGACGGTATCACCAGATCAAAGTAGATCAAATCAAGCAAAGCCAAGGGGCATACGAGCTAACTTCCCCCCCCCCCTTTACAGAACTCATGATTTTTCTTTGGATGTAGGCACAAGGATCGCAAAATCATTCAAACATACTGCACACTCATATAACAAACGTTGTTTAAGAATACGACTCTCTTCACCGTTTCACTTCCCAAACATTTGCTATCAGAGCGCACCCATAATGTTCGGCATGTCACAATGCTCCTAGTAATCACAACGCCTCAATCTGCAGCTGAGAAAATTTTACTTTCATTTGTTATCTTATTTCTTGCATAAGGCTACTATTCTGCCTTCCGGGGTTAAGCTCTGCCTCCATTACATCTGCATTGCATTAGGATACCATTCTGCCTTCCAACTTGCATAAGGCTACGATTCTGCCTTTCGAGGTTAAGCTCTACCTCCATTGCATCTGCATTGCATGAGGCTACCATTCTGCCTTGCAACTTGCATAAGGCTACCATTCTGCCTTGCGAGGTTAAGCTCTACCTCTATCTGCATCTGCATTGCATAAGGCTATCGTTCTGCCTTCCAACTTGCACAAGGCTACCATTCTGCCTTCCGAGACTAAACAATGTCTCCATCTACATTGCACGGCTGAAAGATCGCCACATTGCACGGGTAAAAGATCGCCACATTTAATGGCTAAAACATCACCACATTGCATGGCTGAAAGATTGCCACATTACACGGCTGAAAGATCGCCATATTGCACGGCTGAAAGATCGCCTCATACTACATTTGCATGGCTGAAAGATCGCCACATGCTATTGCATCGTTCATGGGCTAAAATATCGCCAACTTATCCAAAGGCATCATCGTTCGGAGGCACCATCTTCATAGCCCGAGAACATCATGTCATGGTCCAAGGATTTTCTTACAATCTTTTGCATATCATCATTCAAAGGCATCATGGTTCGGAGGCACCATCCTCACAGATCGAGAAAATCATTTCATGGCCTGCAAATCCTTATTATATGTTTCATGGCCCAGGACATCATGGTCTAAAGACGTCATCCTAACCGTCCAAAGACATCATTCATGGTCCAACGGGAATTTGCATCATGTCTAAATTTACACACAATATATGCTTGTATTGCTTATTTGCAGGTAAATCAGCAAGAAACAGCCATCCTGGTGGGAGCATTTCCACTCAAGTGCCCATAGCCATATCAAACCTAACCATTCCCGTAAGTCGTCCACTCACCCCACCCTAGATACTGCGTTCGTTCTTGGAAAGTCTCCATCGGCATACTCTGTCGACGGATCCTAAACTACATATGGCCTGATTCCTGTAATACCAAGGATATGTAGGCAGCTTAGAAGACAGGGTGCATCCTGAATCTTCCCAAATCATTTCGCTCGGTCAAAATTGGCCATCATATCTTTACCCAAAAACTCTTTCATCCTTCCCGGGTAGAAAAGGGCGGCTCTTGACACCTAATTTTTTCCTATATATTTTTAATATGCAAAATACTTTCAAAATAACATATATATGCATATATAAGCATGTCCAAGCATTTTATTATTTTTTCCATAATTTTTAAGGGTTTTAAATTGATTTATTTCCCTTTTTCATCTATAAAATCCTAATAATTATCTCCAAAATTATTATTTTTGGTAATTCATCTATTGTATTTTCATATTTATGACAAAATATGGGTAAGGTAATTTTTACATATTTTTTACAATTTTATGTAATAATTTTAATATAATTGCAATATTAGCCATTTTAAGGTCTAATTGCATTTTATGTGCATAAAATTTAGTCTTATATTTTTAAATTGATATTCATGTGTTATAAATCGTTTTGACCTGTTATATTAATTTTTAGAAACTATTTGCTATTTTTATAAAATAAAAAGGGGAAAATGGCTATTTAACTTGTAGCCACATTTGGCTTTCAATTATAACCCAAATCATGCCCCAATTCCCAATCCAATTAAACCCACAAGACCAGTCCCAAACCCAATTACATAAACCGACCCACCTACGCATTGCCTTAATTAATCCCGAACTACCCCCAAACCCTTTCATTTGTTACCAGCCTCCGCCCTTGAATCCCTTTCCTCTCAATTCTCTCTGCAGCCTCGCATAAACCCTAGTCGCCACCACCCAGTTCCACCCTAATTCCTTTCAATCCCTGCCTAATACATGGACTCTCATGGTCATGCAAGATGTATACCGGCCTCCTACATCTTTTGGTCGATCGTTTGTGTGATTTCGTGGACAAATCTTGAATTGATCTGGTCCAGTCCTTGCTCGACTTCGATCTATGATCCTTTTCCGGCCATCCATGGCTTTTCAAGTCATATTCTTGGCTTTTACGGCTAGATCGGTAACTTTTAACAGTCTTTCTCACTTTCTCTAGGTTCTTTGAAACCCTAGCTTTAAGAACTATTCGATTTTCTTTCATATCTGTCTTAGATTTGTGCATGTTATAAACTTCTTGATGTTTTACAAAAGGTTTTTAGATTTCCTTCCAAAGTGACTCTTCATTTTCAAATTAGGGTTTCTTAAACTCTTCTTAAAGACCTCTTCTCTGATTTTCAGTGTTGTTTTACTATGTTTAAACGATGTGCTTATGTTTTTCTTCTATCTGGTTCATTGTGTTAAAACCCTAGGTACTTTTGGGTTTTTATCTGAGTTCTGAAGTTGTCTTTGTTTGTTTGAATGTTGTTTTGATTAAGGCCTTTGTGTTTGAATCCTTTTTCTTGTTTGACTTAACGGGTTCTGATTTCTTACCATTTTTTTTAACTCGACTATTGCATAAACCCTAGTTTCTTAAAAGGGTCTTCCTCACTTATTTCTATGAGTTATTCATTTCTTTCTGACTTTCTTTACCTGTTAAGACTTGTTTCCTCATCTCTGATTCTATGTGATCACTTGACCTTGTTGCCTACTGTGCTTCGAGTAGGGTTCTTTACTACTGAATCCTAACTTACTACTGTTGTATGTTTAATTTGCTCCTCTTTGACAATATGTTTGACCTTGCATGTCTAGTATGCATGTCCATACCTTGCTATTTATATGTTGAAAAGCAGAGTCGTGATTCTTTCTTGATTGATCTTGATTTTCTCAATGTTACGACTAATTGCAAAGGGTTCCCTTATAAACCCTAATTTTTACTCGTTTTTGTCTAAATTGATTGATTCCCTTCCCTTTATTACTGTGATATTTTACCTTGAATCCTTACCCAAAATTAAGTATATTTTGTACTTAGACTTAATTATTTACTTCATACTTTTACTGCCACCTTATATGGCAAGAATCAATTTGTCTCAAACTGATTTCTTTCCTTAATTAACCCTGTTAGTATCCGTTTGAGCAGTAATCCCTTGATTAAAGGGAAGTACTTGTGTTAATTGATTCTGATTGTGGTTATTTCCATGTCTGAGTTGAAACTTTACTTGTTACCTTATTCTTCTACTCGTTTTCAAAACAATAAATACCCTATCCTCCCTTCTTTCAAAAACAAAAAAACCATTGAGTTTAGAAACACACACTTACACACTCAAAACTCTTTCTTTCTCTATTACTATTTGTTCTACTGCTTTGTTTAGCCGGCTGAAAGCCAGTGCTAGACTGTGGAATCCTGCTTACTTTTCTTTTTTGCACTTCGCTTCTTTGGCTGGTATGTCCTAGTTAATTTTTTTAAGCATCAACAACAATATGCTTCTTTAATTGTTTCAGTTTCCCTCATTTTTGTTTACTTCTACTCGTGGTTGTGCATTCAAGTTATATTACTAGCATGCTATAATGTCTCCCCTTCCCCTTTAGATTAATGCACTCCCTTATGTGTGTTTCAAGGCATACCTTGTCAGTCACTTATTGTGTACTTGCTATCCTATGAATCCCAAACCCTTATCCTCCCCAATGTGTTGTGTTCTTTTGGCTGGATTGTGACCATGCCAATATCAGCTATTGTTGTGCATGTCCAAACCAGACCCCTGCTAGGGTCATGTGCTTACAGACAAGTGTATCCCCAAAATCCCTTGACCCCCTTTGAATAACTACTGATTCTGTGTAGTTCTGAGTTTTACTACTACAACTGATTTCAATCACCTCTGTCACTAATTGCTTTCAAAATGGACTATTAGTCCATCTTTTAAACAAACTCTTTTTCAAACTATGTTAAGCACTCTCACTATATTCTTAGACTCTAGGTTCTTCCCCTCCTGTGTGAGCCTTGCCTTGGGACCCTAGAGCTCCCTATGAACTTGTACACATAAGAGTTGGCCCTTCCACACTGCACTCATTCTGTTTGGTTATGCAAATCTGGGTGTGAGCACTACTCGGGACCCCTTGAGGTCCTTAGGGAACTCTGACACACCCAGATATGAGAAAGGCTTTGGAATAACATTGACATTAAAGTGATTAATTACATAACTCAGAGAGGAAGTCAAGATCAGGCTTCCTATGGTTGTAGCTTATTGTTTTCTTTCCTTTCTGTTCATGTAATTCAATCATATGGTTTGTAATAACTTGTAAACAAGTATGGGGTTGGATAGTGAAAAGGACTGGGAAATATGCATGTTTTAGCTATTAAAAGGGTAGAAAGCATGTTACTAGGTTTACATTCCTACTTGCGCAATAGAATCCATGCTTAGGACTCATTTCATGCATTAGGTTTCCTGCTCCTTAGGATTTACACTTATCATTTTTCAGCATGTTCATATCACTATCATACCACTTAGCAATTCATGCGTTTAATGTATTAATAACCAGTATTTCTGCAATCATGATCCTACTGCCATGTATACTTAGAGATCCTGTTTTAGGCTAAACAACATTAATAAATATATCATCTCCACATGTCCTAGTAATTATTGTTCTAAACACTGTAATATTTGTGCATATAGAAATTATGTTTAAGATTTTGCATATATACATCATTCTCCACCTCTTTACATTTAGATACCATGTCTTTAGGATCTCATTTATATTCACTTAAGCACACTTAGGCTAATTACGAATGCATAAAATTAATAAAACAATTTCATTTAGTCTTTACAATTAATTGGCCATACTGTGTGTTGAACACCTAGAACAACATGTTTAGATAATAATAATGCTCTCCAAACGTCTTAATAATTTGAATAACTACTTAATCATGTTCAAGCCTAGGCAAGCCTTAGGTAATTACTTAAATAAAACTGGACTGCCTCTGTTTAATTATTAACTGCTACAACCAGCAGACATGCCTGATTCTGACTTCTTTTCTGAGTTATATAATGAATCTGGTTTTGAATCAAACACCCTGCTTTAGGATTTAAAATTCAGACCTTAACTGTGTTTTAAGTCATGTTGTTTATATAAACTATTTGCGGAGGTATACATGAGCTTTTTAATTGTTTATATGTTTCCCCTCTACATGCAGTTCTACTTGTTTTGTATGTCGCCTTAGCATTTTACCTTTAAACTTAAGAGTCAGCTTAGAACCTCCTTCTTATAGGAATAGTAGTCCTAAATTCCTTCGGGACTGATAGGAATGGGACGGGTAACATTATGCAATAGAGGTCGAGACCAATCCTCGCTTTAATGCCTTCATGGTTTGGGAAGGGTAGATATGGATATGATGACCGGTGCACTAATACCACGTGTAGTCCCTCTTTTGAGGAGTGATTACCGGGTATTGCATTGATGTGATCCATATTACAAACAAACCTAGGACCTCCTTTACATTCATCAGCATGCTTAGATTATAATTCTTTTCAAAACCTTGCTTTCATTAATCGTTTTCAAATGCTTGTGTATTTAAATTTAAAATCCCCTCTTATTTGAGCCTTCTTTGTTTACTTGCTAATTGCACAAATTCACAAAAACTATCTGGCCGAGAACCATACTAGTGGATCCTGAGGGGAGCCTAACACCTTTCCCTCGGGATAATTTCAAGCCCTTACCCTATCTCCGGTTACCAAACATAGTTGTAGTTGAACCCCATAGGTACCCTAATGCACCTTAAAATCGTTAGGTGGTGACTCTTCAAAATTGCAAAACCCCTTTTCAAAAAGGAAAGAGTTGTCCAAACCAAATATCATAAACCTGATTTTGCAAGAAAAAGGGGGCGTGATAGCTGCAACCGGTTGGGATGGATGTGCCCACGATGTCTAAAGTCCCTACACGACTTGCTCAGGTATGCGAGCGGCGGGNTCTGAGCTAAGGCCTCCTGAAGACCGAGAATCACAATGGGCACAGTTGGTGCTGCTGGAGCATCCACAACTGGGACCTAATTCTGAACTGGGCCGGCTAGTGGATTTGCAGGTGCTGCCCTAGTTGCTGTGCATGCCACACCCCTGCCCCTACCGCGACCATGACCGCGTCCTCTGCCTTTAGTGGCCACAACTGGTGGTACTAGTGGTCGTCCATCCTGACCGATGGCGCGTGTCTTCACCATCTGTGAGAGAATAAAATAACTGAAGTTTAGTACTCGGATCAATAGATTCGCACGACAAGAATATGAAGTTTTTTCCTAAAGGTTTTGCAGCCTCTCGAGGATAAATATAGACGTCTCCATACCAATCCGCGAGACTCTACTAAACTTGCTCATGACTCGTGAGACCTATGTAACCTAGGCTCTGATACCAACTTGTTACGACCCTAAACCCGGACCAGGTCGTGATGGCGCCTCTCGTGAAGACAAGCCCAGCCGACACACCCAATTCATTTTAAGCAGTTAAAATAATACAATTAAGTCCTTAGCATAATAATAATCCCAAAGTAAATATGAATTATACAGTTTGCGTAATAGACATAGCCCGACATCGAGGCGTCACCAGTCATGAGCATCTATCATAAAAACTGCAAGTCTGAAAGAGTTTACACAACTATTACATAACTAATGTGAGCATGTGATTTTTGCCCTAAGCAAGATATTCCTAAAAATCCAAACAAAATGATTTTTAAATTTTGTTAACATTTGTGGCATTTTGTGTTAATTAGTTGCATAATAATTCATAAAAAATATACAAAAAAATATGCATATGCATTAGAATTTTAATTTTGCAATTTTGGTATTAATACATTTTGAGAACAAATTAAAGAAAAATCAAAAATAGCATTTTATGTTTTTAATCGAAAATTACCATAAAGGTAGAAATTAATTAGTTAACAATTTATTAAAATCAGAAAAATAAATGAAAAGAAAATACAAAAGAAAATAATAATACAAAAGGAAATAAACATAAAAATACAAAAGAGATAAAATACAAAATACAAAAGAAAAGAAAAATACAAAATGCAAAAACAATAATACTTGGGCTAAAATCAGAATAATTAAACAACCCAAAAACAAAATTACCCCAGCCCAATTGACCCAGGCCCAAGGGACCATACCAGTCTGCCCAGCGTAACACCAAAACAACCCCATTTCGTCCCAATCCAATCTGAACCGTTGAAAATTTGATCTAACGGTCTTATAATTCAGTCCACTCGATAAATCAAACGACGACGTATTGAGTCGTCAATCCTGGCCGTTCATTTGGTTAATTTAACGGATGAAGGTGGAGTTTCATTAAAATAGACGACGTCGTTTATGGAGCTTAAGAGATCTGAGCCGTTGATACACTTAATCCAACGGTTCAAAATATTAGGAGTCCTTTAATATGGTATAATCCTATACCTTTCCTCATTTCATCTTCATCGTCTTCGATTACCAAACCCTAGCCGCCCCCCCTTCTCTCAAACTCTCGCTGGAACCCTCGCCGGCGGGAGACGATACCCTCTCTGGTGACCTTGCCTTTAACACCATAGATAGCCTTGAACCTCCTCTCTCTACCCCCATAACTCGTTTCCCTCAAATAGCCTCCGATCTGGTCGAATATCAAATTAAGTGTCGCCGGAACCCTACTCCGGCGAACACAACCTATGCCAATGATTTCACCCTTTACACCCTAGATAGCCCTCAACCTCCCCATTAAATCCCTGTAGACCGTTTACCTCGAATAAAACCCTAACTTTTCAAATCTTGAAAAAATAGTTCGCCGGAACCCTACTCCGGTGAACGACAGTCTATCCAAATCAAGCCAAAACCATACCAGACCTTCCTTTAACCCTCTTCGACCCACTTCTGACAATCTTGACCCTCAAAGACCCCTGGAAAATCAAAGAGAGTCTGTTGGTTTTTAAAATTTCAAGAAAAAGGCCCCTGGGCACTGTAAGAGGGTCTTTAAAAGAAATAGAAGGGAAAGAAAGCCAAAAACAAGTATTATCGGAAAAATAAAAAGAAAAAGCTAAGTCTTCTTTTTTGTTTGCTTCTTCTCGATTCTTTTGCATGTATTGTTTTCTTTTAATTCTTGATAAAAGATTGTAGTTTTCTTATTATCAATTTTGGTTCGCTAAATTTGATCTGTTAAAAAAGAATAAGTCTTAATAAGTCAATTCTGATAATACGATTTTAATATCATTTCTGTTAATTTTGTTTTACGATTAAGGTTTAATTTTAGTTTTAAAATTTGATTAATTTTTGTTCGCCAGTAGTTAAATTGAACTTGTTTTGATTGACCATGGTTCGAATTGTGTTTGATAAAGTTCTTATTGGTTTTTAGTTGTTTAAATCTTTGCAATTGACTGATTCTGATTAATTTTGACCCTATGGTTATGACTTAATTAGGGTTGATAATTAGGGTATTGGTTATAGCTGAGTTTTAATTCTGAAATATAAGGGGGTAGGATAATGTCGTAATTTGTTCAAGAACTAAGGGATAAATGGGTAAAGGGCAGTACGTGTAAAGGGTAATTAGGATTTGGAATCAGGGTTAGTTTGGGGAATACTAGTTGGTTTAAAGGTAATAATCCTAAGGGGGTGAGGGCAGATTTGGGAACATAAATGGTTCAATTGTAATACACTTAAGGGACTAAGGGCATTTCAGGCATAATAAAAGGGCAGTGTAGTAAAATACTAGTTAAAAGTGGGGGTAGAAGGGTAAAAGCAATAAAATAGAACATTCTAGATGGGGAAAAGGGGAAATTATGTATTAATAAAGGGATGGGAACAGATTAGTTAACAAAATAATAAGGGTTAAATTGAAATAAAGGGAGGGACCAATAAAGTAAATCTGAAATTCAAATTTCCCTCCCTTATACTTTATAAATAGGCCTCATATGGCCTCCTTTAATAAGTTTGGAAGAATTTAGAAAAATCTGAAATATAAAAAAAAACAATCTCTGCTCTTTTCGATTTAGATCCTCACCAATTCCTATTAAAAACTCCAAAAAATATCAAAAACAGTTAAAATTTCTACTGTTACATTGATTTCTGAGGGTAATTTGAAGGTTATATTGATCTGGTTGATAGTTACCATAGAAATTTGAACAAATCTCTCTCAAGTGTTGGTTTTATGGTGGTCTAGTATTCCTATTGGTCTTATCTATTAGTTGCTGGGCTTAATTCTATTGGTGTTGAAGTTGTGATCGATTTGCTGTTAATTGCCATTGCTGATCCTATTTTTCTGTTGATTCGAGTAGATTCTCATCATTTTTTTTTATCTTATTTCCATGTAAATTTTCCAATCCTTATGACTGTGAAGCTGTAATGACAAATGTTGAAGAGAATGAAGTTGTTTGTTTGGCGTTCATTCATCTCTGATTTTAGATATAACTGAATCTGATATATGTAGCATTTAATCAGAAAAATGTGTATTCATTAGGAATAATTCAGAAATGTAATGGAACTATATGGACTGGACTGGTACATTTTGAACTGTGCTTATGATAGATATTATATTAGTATGTCTTAGGTTATGTAATCTTAATAACTAATAGGATTGCAGACAAAATAGTAGATTAAAAGGTTAAAAGTAATAGCTGAATTTAGGTTTCATGTTATAATTCTGAAATTGTGTATGTCAGTAGCGTTTCTTCTAGAAAATGATAGATCAATTTAAGTGAATGATTAGTTAAAAATTGTAATCTTATAGCTGTTTCATTTAAAAACTAAATATGAATTAGTATCTGAAAGTTGAAATCGCTTTGATATTATTTCTGCAATGATATTTTAATTTCGAAATAATTCAATCATGATTGCAATTAATAATTAGTGTTAAAGAAATAACTTCAAATGCTAGTAAAACGGTTTTCATAATACAATACTATTCTGTTTTGACTTTGAAATCTCAGTTGTTTTCTCTAGATTCTATTTTAAATGATATTAAAACTGATAAAAATAGAATTAATAAGTACTTGAATTAAAATAAAGGAAATCTTCTGGTAGCTAAGTATATAAATTAGTTTGAATTCGAATTAAAATCATGACAATCGAAAATGAAATAAACTGTCTTCTGCTTGGTGTTAATTTTGGATCAATGCCTTAATGAAAGGCCCAAATTCAGTAAGTGTGATAGTTATACATGGTCCTGGTCATATGATACTGAAGGTAGACTGTTCTGGGCCACAGGGCCCCAAATATTTACACGAATGGCCAAGTTCAAGCCTCAGCCGAATTTAAATTTGAATCCCCAATATGAACTAAAGCCTGGATTCTTATGAGTTTGTGGCCCCAAAAAAAATATAAAATTATTAGGTAATGATAAACAATTAAGATTTCTCTTTGTTATTAGAGACAAAACAGGTAGAAAATATAGTATACGTTAGGTATGACCTTAACAAAAATGAGATGAGCCTCACCGCTTTAAATATACAATTGCGGGGCTCTCAAATAAATTGTTATAAAAATCTTAGATTTGGAAGGATCGTTTAGCAAATTTCACGGTTTTTCCTAAAGTTAACATAGACGTAGATACTTTAGGCACGATTTGTAACAATATTACCTTCTAATACGGGTGCACATTTATGTGACCCAAACTCAAATCTCAACGAAGTCGAAATGTGTTAAAAGCCACGGGCGTACTGGTACGGCGTGGTCCAAAATACATTTTCACAACGTTGCAATTCTTGTAAAAATTAAATAATAAAGCGGAAAATTAATAAA